>VYZT01045315.1:0-66271 GCA_013400735.1 Pomatostomus ruficeps
GCCAGGGTCAAACCACGACATACTCATATATTAAAAAAACAATCAGGACTAACAGGTTTTCTCTGAAAAGTTATAGGTTTCTTTTTTATTAACTCTTTTGCAATAATAAAAATACATGGGTTCTACTATCAAATTTGACATATAGTTTGCAAAAGTACATGTACCTTGCTGAAGAACAGTTCAATTTAGACTTCTACCATAAACATGCTTTTGTAAATTTTCCCCTTAGTGATATATATATTAAAAAGTATGTAAAGTAAATAAGTTGAAACATTATTCATAGAACATTTCCCCAAGGGAAAGCACACTATTAGGTGCTCCCATGCTATGAGTACTATCCTTGAGCTGAGAAAAGCAGCAATAAACAGGTTGAAATGTTTTATAATGCAGAGTAGAAGAAATACCTTAGCATCTGAATTGATTTGAATACCCCTGAAAGTAGCCATTCTGATGCTTTAAAAATATGCTCCTATATAAATCTGCAGCTCCTATTAGGACAGCAAATTCTTGAGCATCTGTGTTAGCTGCAGGATTTACATCTTCCCATGTAAGCTGGGAGGAGAGCTACAAACAGGGCCCAGGGGCTGAAATTCAGTGCAAGTGTAGACTTCAGCAATGCTGCAACACATCCTTAACAAGAACTCGGGCAGCATTAAAGCATCGGTTACCACTGTTAACATTCATGGCAGGGCAGATGCCTTGGTCTGACATTCCTGCAAATTACAGGCACTGGGCACCACTATAAGATGCTACAATCCTGCCTGTCTACTGCAACCCATTTACAAGTTTGATGAAAGCAGAAGAAAGGCCAAATGGAGAGTATTACCAAATATTCCATCCATCCCCTCCAGCTGTTTACTAGGGTCCAAAAGAAGCTCTCCAGCTGGAAAATATGCCCACCTAATTACCAAATATGAGATTTTCTGTTCAATCATTGTTTTAATGTTTATCACAAAGTCCGTGGAAAAACATGGTCTCTCTTTTTGATGGCCTGCTGTTATTTTTGTAGGGTTTTGACACAAAATTTGGAATATATTTTCAGCCTAGTCTGCATGTGTGTCTATATGCATATACAGAGGGATAAAAGCCTGTTTGGCACAGTGATTGCTACAGAGCATTCACCTGAATCTTCAATAGTTACAGCAGTTTGTTCATTGAGCTGTTTCCAGTTGGCAGAGGTTATTCATGAGGGAAAGATCTAAGCACCAACAAAATGTTTCCAGTTAGATAATAAACCTTGGTGGAGCTGATCAGCTGGCAGCCTTCCAAACCAGAATCTGATATGCACCTGCTTCATTTATTTGTTTTATGCAGCTTCTCATTTAACAAACTGTAAATGAGAAAGGCAAAGCAATCAGGTTCTACTGAGCAAATTGCAAACGGTTTCTTTATTTAGTTCAAGAAACTGCACACTGTAATGTCAGGCTGCAGTTACAATACGGGAATTCTCTCCAGAGGATTGGAAAATAATTAGAAATATGTCAGTTATTTTCAACAAAAATTCTCTAAACCAGAAGTCTGCAGGCACTGATGCTTTTGGTGACTAAAATTGCTCTAGGGATAGATGACTTAAAATACAGCAGAGTTGAGATATTAAAGACAAACAGCCGTACTACAACTTCAGTTTGATCTTTCATGTTATTCACATGGATAGATATTAAAACCCCAAACACAAAAATATACAGAGAATGTAGGCTTAAATATATTGTTTAGACCAGCTTAAGAGATATATCCTCTTTATCTGACATTTCTTCTGAAATCTTTTATCAGATAATCATATTCTGCCTACAGACAATCCAGAAGTCCTTCAAGTCATTTTATATTTGAACCCATTATTGTGTTGCTGCTTGAAGTTACTTGAATCAAGAGAATGTTACAAATAAAAAACCACATACTCAGAAAAACAATCTAAGATATATTATTAAAGAAGATAATCAAGCAACAGAATTTTGTAGGATGGCTAATGAGTGTATTTCTACTCTTTGACTCTACTCAGACTTCTCAAATGAATCTGTGTAGTAAAGGCAGTGGAAATCATGGTTGAATTCCAGCTCACTTACTAATGGGGATTTTAGATAGCAACTTTTATGTATGGAGGCAAGTAGGTGTAATATATGTAAAAGTACTTAGCTGTCTATCATGTTCCTAATTATTATGATAATCTGGGTGTATTGCTGAAGATATAATTTCCTCACATTTGTGGTTTTACAAGTTTGATTTAATTATCTCAGAAAAAGTTTTCTGTCCTGTTTCAAATTCTGGTTGATTTTCCTTTCTAATTAACCTTTGCTCCCTGCTTCATAGACATGCTTTTTAATTGTTTAATTGCTTGTAAAGCAGGGACATTTTGGACTTGGCATTCAACCATGTCCCAAAGTACATTGTTGTGCTTGGAGCTCAGGGTGGGAATTCAAAAGTGCTTTTGTGTGCAGCACTGTTTGAACTGCAGCTGCCTGCCTGCTGACAGGTAGGGAAGTCACTGTCAACAAGATTTAAAGTTCCTGTCATGTTTACACAGCCGCATAGAAAAGGTTGAGAGAGTATTGTGATTTTGTTGAAATTAAGTACCAACAGTTACTGGGCCATAGCAGTGTGCATTGGTTATGATTAATGTCTGACATCTGCATCTTTTTGAGATATTTTAGCCACTTTTCTTGTCAGATGAAAAGTGCACTGCAATATGTTTCAGTGTGCTGAGGTTTCTGATGCTTAAACTGAGCTATTAAAGTCATGTAAGTTCTTAGTTCTGAACCCTTGTAAGGACTCTCAATATATCTGAGTAGTTGGGAATTCTGTATGTCAGTGTTAAAAATCCCACTAGACTAAACAAATTTTTAAGCTATGAAGTACTCTCCCTTTGTGCTCTCTGTGTTTTCTACTTGGATCTGCTGGTAACTGGTTATGAGTAGTACCAATGTGGATCTGCTAAAGGAATTGTTTCCCTTTACATATGAAATTTTGCCATGTATATTTTCGATTCAGACAGATATTGAGGTATTAGAAACAAAGATTCAAACAGTTAAATATATTTTTTGACAGAGTTTGCATGAGTTTTATTAAAAGTTCAGGGTAGCCCAGCAATGCTCTTCTGCGCTCCACAGCCCTGTATAGACACAGCTATTGCTAAAGAAACCAGCTTACACAATGCTTTTTTATTTCTGTCTCAAATGAACAAACATTCCAGTAATATTTTTGAGTGGTTCTGATGGGTGCTGTGGATGCTCTCCCTGTGGTAATTAGTAGGAGAAAAAATTAGGTGTGTGCATGTAATTGGATCCTTGAATGGTTTGGGTTGGAAGGGACCTTAAACACTATCTGGTTCCAGTCCCCATGCCAGGGACAGGGATGATGAGAGCCTCAACCAACCTGGCCTTGGACACTGTCAGGGATGGGAAATCCACAACCTCTCCAGGCAATCTAGGAGTGTTTTTATCATGCCTTGAGATGATTCTAAATCAAGATGTATATATCTCAATCCTTCTGATATCTGGACTAGTTTGATATCCAGGTCCAAATTTTGGAATTACTGAGATTTTGGTCCTGAATATGTATTAATTCAAAATGTATGTTTTTACACATATTTGATATAGCTAAATATATAGAATTTGGATATAATATGAACTTATCTCTTTGCCAGGACTGTCATGTTACTTCCATGTGGGTTTTCTCCTATGGGAAAAATCCAGAACAAAATTGATAATAAGCCAGAACATGCTCTTTGTATACATTGTATTGTTCTCATTTTAATAAAGCATCCTGATATGAGCAGTTTTCTGCTGGATTTCTGAAGAGCTCCTATAAATATTCTATTTTAGTCACCTAGTAAATTTGAAACCTACCTCTGTGCCTTGATAGGTGTCATAATCAGTTACCAGGTTAATCATCTGTAGTGACATCACTGCCAATGAGTAATACTTGCAGGTTTTATATCTGGAGCTGATGACCTTGCAGTCAAGGTGTACTCAGGAGATGCATTCTGAAAGGGTGAAAAATTGTCTCCTTTACCATTTTTGTGATTTTGCGCTGCTGTGTCTACTTTGCATTAATACTAACTTATACTTCACTCCTCTGTATGTGATATGATGCTGATGCTGCTGGCTTTCATTCTAGGTCATAAAGCAATCTCTTTTAAATTATTGGAAAAATATAATTTATTTATAATGATTATTTTTACAGTGAAGTAATTATAACCCATCCCTCATTTATGTGTCAATTAAAACAATACACATTAGTTACAATGGGATTGACACTGCATTGTTTACATGTTTGGTTTTTTCCTGCACTATGATTTCTGTATGCATGATACTGAGGGAGATGTAATCTGTAGCTGTGTGTTTTGCATATTAATTTTATGCAAAGTATGAAAAATTAAATTAATAATATGTTTCAGCATTATTGCTTGTAACCTTGTGACAAAGAGAAAAAAGTCTTAGCATGCAAAAGAATTAGAAGGGCCAGAGGATGCACAAGCAGGTAAAATGTGACAACTGGTAAAATAGTTGGGAAGCAGCCATGTGTCTTGTGATACAGACATCAGGGAGAAATGTTAAGCACTTCGTCATCCCTGCCCTCCAGTGCCTGATGCTTCTGATTTCTTCCTTATTGATTTCAACTAAAGAAAATATAGAGGAGTATAGAGGTGACCCATTTTGTTGACAGATACATGTGTTAGTCTTGTACTCCCAGCAAATAGTTTAGACATCAGGAATAATGGCTTATAGGTAAGAGATAAACACAATTTCCTGTGCTTTCTAAACCTAGTGAATCAGCAGACACAGTCTGCTTTCACAGTCTCAGTTGTTTATATTTTATTCAACAGATTGAAGACTTCACAGGACACTGGAAATTCTAAAAAAAATAATAATAAACCCCCTAAAAAACCTGACCAACTGACTAACTAAAACCCTGTCAACAAAAAATTACTACAATTACTGAACTTTCATTGTTTCTGTAATGTATTATTTACTCTTAACAAAAGCAGTGACAGACTGCCCCTCACCTTGTGTGATTTTATAAGCCTGATCATTTCCTAAGTTTCAAGTAACTGATGTCCTGCAGTACATGTGATTATTTTATAAAAATGAAAATTTGATATGAATTGTTACTATTCAGGTATGAACTTCAGCCAAGAGCATTAGTAAAGTATTTTCCAGTCACATTCCACATACAGTCGGTATGACATCTTTCCACACCGTGGCTATAAAATGTCAGTGGCAGTTGTTTGAAGTCTGAGTGCAATATTTACCATCAGGGAAACAATTCTTACATTTGTCTCACATGGTAAAAAGCATGCCAAAGCAATGAAGTAAAAATACAGCATCTGAAGCAGTGACAAGCTGTTGCACAGTGATACTATTATCATTCATTTTGATGCATAAACCAGTCATGTCCTACTTTCACATGGCTTCCTTTGTTTATTTAGAAAAATGCTCTTTTCAGTTTAAGTTGTAGCTTTAGAAACACATGAAACCCCTTTCCTTTACGCTCAGCTAGTCAGTTTTTCAAACTACTTACTAAGGAGGTATGAATTGGGGAGCAAAATAAGGAATATGCATCTTTTTTCAGAAAAAAACTCCTGTGCTCCCCTCCCCAGGAGAGTGTGTCCAAGGTGTCCAACGTATTTCAGTAAGACATAGTTCCAGGGCACAAGAGATGCCTTTTTGTGTTTTACTGCACATTAGAAGAGATTGTGCATGAAAGACCAGGTGTTTAGAGCAGGGATTTGTGCAGCAGTGTTGGGATGATGTCTGTGACAGGGAGGTTGTGCCCGGTCCGTGACGAGCTGAGCCCCTCCTGCACGTGGCTTCCCAGCCTGAGCAGTCCCCACTTGGAGCCCTGGAGATCAGACGCTCTTGGTACAGGAGCACGTGCAGGAGCTGTGGAAGGTGTAGCTGGTGGCATTTTTAAAAAAACCAAACTGTCAGTCCAGTGCACTGCCTAAATAATATCAATGAACTGCTTTTTCTTGTCTCTGCGTACCTTCCAGTGCATGTTCCACTCTTGTGCTTTCGGGTGGTTTTACTTGCATGTTTCTACTGTCTACCAGCAGATACTTTGTGCAGCTTTGAACCTTAGTGTCCGGCCTTCCACAGTCTTCTTCGTAATTTCCTTAGCAGAATGCTTACAAAAACATTTGGTGTAATTCTTCCCTGATACAGAATGTTTATAACACAGGAAGTATTTTTTACTGATGTAGCATTGTTAATTGTTTTCATGTAAATATCTCTTGCCCTTTGATTTTCCTATGTCAAAGTAAATCATAAACTGGAAATTGATTCATTATCTCTAAGACTGTATATTCTAATCCTTATGAATTTCTATTACTCATTGTTATTGAGACTGGAATGAAAAATTATTACATGCAGAGAGCTAAATCTAGAACTGTAATTATCTATCCAGTAATTAAAGGAGAAAAGACCATTAGAAAGTTTTGTAGTTTTTTCTATGGTTACAAGCACTGTGTTAGACTGGGTATTCTAATTCAACATTACAAAATTTAAAAAAGGAAAGAAAAAAGTAATAAAAAGTCAAAAAGATTGGAAATGTGAGTTAACCAAACAAGCTTAATGGGGACCCTACTCCCCTATGATTCTTTGACTGATATTTTTCTTGTGAGATAAAGCTTTTTAGATATACAGATTTGTGGACCTGATTTTTTTTTTTAAACCAAGACTAAAAATTTTTCATGTTATTGGTCTCAAAATGAAAACAAGAAAAGCTCAGATTTGTTATGTCTAAATAAATCTGGTAATAATCTTTATTTTACATGGATGAGTTATTTAATTGTAAATCAAAAAAAAAGGCTGTAAGCCCACATTAAAATAGTGAATAAAGACATAGGTTAAAATTATGTCTCTTTCTATAAGTCTTTAAATAACTGCAGGAAGCCAAACACCTTTTGTTGATCTTGAGCTGAAGTATGCGGGTGCAGGGTAATGACAGAATTTTTTTAAATAAGACATTAGTCTTTAGTTAACCTTAGTGAACCAGTTAATGAGTGAACACATGTTAACAAAGCAATTAAAATCTCAGGAAAATCTACATTGAGCTAAAGGAAAAAAACTTAAAAATTATTTCTTTAAGCATTCTAAGCAGGGGAAAAGGTCCCTGCTCAGTCCCACATGCACTCAGGAATAGATTATGTTTTGTCCTCAGCTTCTCAATTTCTAGTGACAGATTCTCATTTATAAACCTAACCATGATGTGGTTCATAAGGCAATAACCCCAGGAAAATAATTTGAAGAAATATTAATTATTTGTGGACTGCAGATAATCTAAAAACCCTGACAATTAATAAGAGTGATGTTCCAGAACCTTTATATGACAGTCCTACCATCAAACCTGAGTGGTTTTTTTCCCAATATATGATTGTTTCTCTTGAACCAAAACATCTTTCATGAGAGATTTCAATTGTTCTTAGGTTTCTGTGTTTAGAAAGAAACTAGAGATGCATTTGTTTAGACATCTACACTCAATGTGGTCTTGAGACTGGGCACAGCAAAGCTGGATTAAATGATTAACAAATATACCTGCCTTAAATTCACATAATGCCATTTGTATAATTATAATTACAGTTATAATCATTATTATTACTTATGTTATTTAGTTCAATTACATCTGAGAGCACAAACATAAACACGTGACCCATTTGACTCATTAAAGTGTAATAGAATATTCACAGTAAGTAGCTGTACTTGCAATGGAACAATATTAAGAGATTTGCAATTAAAACCCCATGTGAGAACCCAGTTAGGGACCAGGTCTTCCTTAAAACCAGTAGCTCCCCAGGAAAAGGATTCAAATTGGAAGAGAAGCAAAAGTAAGCTTTTGTATTTAACTTGGCTTTCAAATAATGTGTCTTCACTTTAGAAACCATAAGGTGTATGACAAAACTCTAAATTAGTTCAGTAAAGCTGAGATTTAGCTTTTTATTCTTAATCTCTTGTGTGTCCCTTGCCTGAGTTATGTTTCATTTTTCTGGGTTTGGTTTTGTTTTCTCACAGGCATTAATTGACTTTATACACTGATTTTGTATTTTATCTTTTCTCACAGGTACCTTTTCACTCATCCTTTTTCTCATATATAGAGTAGCTGCCCTGAAAATATTTCTTTAGACTTCCAATATAAGCCCACAAGGTCTATATGTAAGGTTTGGCAGGTCAATTATAAAAGACAAAAAACTGTAGGAATGAAAAGTTTGAAAGAACATATATCGTGGAGTAATTCGTAATTCATGGAGTATTCACCAGTTTCTCATCAGTGAAATCTAGTAGGTTTTGAAGAGTTAAGGACAGAACTCTACTGGAAACTTTTGCTTCTCTTGTTGACTGCAGATCAGTTGTTTTGCCCAAAATCAGGTGAATAAAGTTAAATATTCCACAACTTCAATAACATGAAAAAATAGTGGATAACTTTTTTCTTTCAACACATTTTTCTCTAGTGGCCCTTCTTTTTCAAACGGTGTTTCATATGCAGGACGCAAATCACTTTTTGTGCCCTTGTTCAGGGGACATGAACACTTACCCTGCTTAGTGGTGGTCACAACTAAAAATCCACTAACAAATCTTCATGAAAGGATGACGTGGTTGTGGAAAGGAGATCCCATGTTGCTGGAAATTTGCTCTTCTATTTGAGTACTGGAGAAAATATATTGACAATGTTGACATGAACCGAATTCTAGGGCTCCAAATTTCAGCCCCTTCTAGTCCTGGAGTTAAATTGGGTCAGAGACTGTGCTTCATTAATGATAAACTGACGGAAGTTGCAAAAATAACAACTATATGAGTACTGAAGTCATAGTACTCTCAAGAACTCCATGTGGGTTAGTCCAGTTACAGGCTATACTTTAAGCAGCTCTGCAAATAAGTTAAAGTATAAAGACTTTAGAGAATAAAGTTTATTACCTTCTTGTGATCATTTACATTAGACTTAGTTTCTAAATATCTCTGAGGAAGGTATTTCTCATAATTGGTGCATGCAAAACATAACACACCACCTACCCCAAAGGGTCCCATCCTTGCCACAGCTGTTGAAAGTTCTGCACAGTGAATACAATATTCTGATTATTTTAATGCTTTTTTTCTTTAGTGGTTATTTCTGGAATGAACATGATTGCTGTTCTTTGTGTGCTGTCAGCATTCTGCTGGAAAATACACATGTTCCCTCAATAAGTGGTAGTTAGTAACACGTCTCTGTGTTCAGATTTTTTTTTCTGTATTTTATATACATTTGTAATTTTGTCTTTGAAGTCTGATGAATGTTTCTCATTGCAGTTTGGGTGCCTCTGGAGATCAAAGTAACTCCTGTATGAACAATCTTTTAATTTGGCAGTGAGACACTGCTGACAATGAACAGAAGAATGACTTAAATTTTTTTTTTTATGAGAGTTGTGAATAATTTACTCCAGAAGCTATCAAATTATCACTTACGCAAATATTAAAGGGCTTTTTCCTCTATTTTTTCTTTACATGCAGTACTCCTTACCCATCTACTAGATTTCAGCATGCCTAGCTATCATGTCTTGAAAGTAGTAAAAATTGTGGAAGTGAGTGCTCACCTTTACCAATGATTATTTCCCCTTACAGACACTCTAAGAACTTCTATGCAGTTTTGTGGGGGGTTTTTGTTTGTTTGTTTGGGTTTTTGTTGTGTTGTTTTTGGGGTTTTTTTGTGCAGCTGATATTCCTACTCATATATCAAGTTTTATTTATCCTAATTTTTACCTGAATTTGTGCAAACCTTGAGCTTGCAAAGATAATTTGGAATTCTACCATATACTTGCAGTCCTCAACCTCATGCCATCCTCAGCTCTGGGAAATACGCACACATTAAATAAGTCATTAGTAGTCTTAATGAAACTTCTGGTTAGATCCAAACCCAGGAAGTTTTGTGCCAAGTAATTCTCCTTTGCTTTTGGTAATAAACTATGAAAAACTAGGTTTGGGCTATGGTTTTTCAGACAGGTTTTTTGCACCTGTTGTTTTTTTTCTCTTTTTACCTGGCCAGTGTGCTTGTCAAGCGTGGATGAGAATGTCAAGTGAGATGTTATCTCCATTTTCCTAAAATCAGGATGTAAGAGGGTTTATTTCCTATCTCTTAAACACAGAAGACCCTCTAGCCTGTTGAAAAAGAAAATTTTGTGCTGACATATCTATACAATGTGCAGTTTTCCCCATACTGCCTTCTAGATGGTTACAAGGAAGTGGTTAAGTTACTGCAGAAATTTTGGGGAACTGAAGTTATTTGTTTGTCCTGTAATTTTTACTTTCTTTCTTATTTTTTTTTTTTTTAACAGAAACACTTTGTTGTCCCATCTCCCATCTTCTGACACCATTGTGAGATAACCATAAAAAGCTCAGAAATCACTTTGGCTACTGCTTTAAGTATCGTAGATAAAAGTGAGAACATTCCAATAACCGGGAAACAAGCTGCCTTTCAGACAGCTTTCTACACCATGCTTCAAATTTCATTTCAGGTAACTTTTAGTAAATATTGTTCAAAAAAGCCACATTTGTTCATATTGTTAAAGTCTGTGGTATTTATTAGTGAATTTAGTGTTACATCTACATTTGTGATGTTGCCCTGACTTTGCAGTGTTTCAGTGTTTTTCTTTCTGTAACATTTTTCTTAGAACCTTTTCTGTAAACATGGCCATGGTTCTCTTAGTAATTATCTATGCTTTCCTAAACTGTATCTATGTTTATGAATTCCAGTATACTGGGTGGAGAAATATGATTGACAAATACTTTGACCAGTGGATTAAAAGAGGTGGTGATTTCTACCTCCAATCCACGGTGATGTGTGAAAACATATAAATAAAAGTCAGAGGGTTCTGCCCTCTCTCTTTCTGCCCTCTCCGGCTGCTGTCTCTGTGTGGTTCCTTGTGTGGCTCTCCCTGGGGCCTTCTCGGCCTGGTAGGCTGGCCTGACGAGTGCTACATTTGTATGAACAGTAAAATGATTCATTAGAAGGAAGCAATAAAAAGGAAGAAATAAAGAGTTTTCACTCAAGAACTTAAGAGAAAAAGAAACCATAAAGTGAGTACTGCATTTTATTTAGCTGAAGGGAATTGTTTAAAATAGGCAAATTTATACTCTGCCTTTAGCTTCTTTATTGATTATTGGTTTTATTTAGTATTTAAACAGCATCCTGCTCTTTATAAGGTTTATCTGGCTGTTAATTCTTACCTCTTGACAGGTATCTGCAGGACACTTTAATGGAAAATACCCTTGATGCAACTGTTTCCTCAAGGTGTAAAATCTGTACAAGAGAGAAAATGATTAGTCACAGTGACAGAGTGAACGTTTGGGAATCACTTTTTCTGTGTGTATCATTAAAAAATCAGTAATATGGAAGCCAATAGTATTTACTATCGAAGAACAAGGGAAAATAGAGAAGCCATACTTTGCATTACTAAGATTTTGCTCTGTGATCAGGTCCTCTTGTGGCATGAAAGTTTGAGGGACTGTAATAAAGGTCATCTTTGCTGTGCACTGTTTGTTCTCTTGAGAGCCCTTCATGGAGAATGACAGTCAGATGGCTTACTTCTAAAATCACAAATTTACCCTCTCAAATTGTATTCAGAAAATGAAATTATCCCATGAATTCATTTTTAGCCTGGCTTTTGCATCTCAAAACTGTGCTTATTGTATATCTGGGCTATTAGATAATGTTGTATACCTGTGGCTAGCGTTGTACTTAATTAAAACAGGCAAAGTGCAAAGCTGAGGAGTTCAAATACACCCATTTATATCTAAGTAATTCTGAATTGTGACCAGTGCTGCCATGGTACCCAACTGGCCTCATGCTTAGGAAAACATCCAGGGCCTGCATGGGAAACGTGCCTGTGTCAGTATCTGCCCAGTGTCCTCCGCCTGCATTCACATTTGCCTGGAGTTTGACCTGATGTATTGTTTTAGCAGCCTTTGATGTAAGACCCCTAATACTGAGAAACACTGGCTGATCCTATAAAACAACTGTGCTAACATTTTAGGCTAATGTGTTGTTAATAACCTCTATAGCTATCCCTTTTTTGAGGAAAGTCCTTGGTTTGACACCAGAATACAGACCCCAATATTTACACTGTCACAGTTAATGAAGCTGCATTGAATGGTTGTGTGAGAAAATAGCTGATGCACGTAGTAGAACACGGTAAAAGTGAATCAGCAAAGCTGGGGTTTAAATCTGGCTTAAATGGTGAAGGTTGTTTCTGACCAAGGGTAATCAAGTGTTTTCACAACATGGATCTGTAAAATTTTTCTAGATTTTGGTGCTGTCTGACAAGATATTTTATCCTGTGGGAGAATAAGGTGGATACATACTATGGTGCCATGTGCTGAGATCTATAGATATTCTCACTGGTACTCTGACTTCAAAGCCATATCCATAACTACTACAGATGCTGAAGGAATAGGCCCAAGTTAATTAATAAACCTTATTTTTCTATCAGATTTAATATGTATATGAATTTCTTACACTGTAAATCCCCTTTTCATGTCTCTTCAGAATGTTAATGTAATGGTTTGGGGTTGTTGGTTTTTCCCCAATCCTACAGTACTCTTTGCTACCGCAATATGGGAAGAAAGCTCTTGCAAACTCTTCTCTGTCCTAAGTGAGGAGATGAACAAATGGATTCTAAAGGCATGAAATGTTCAGCACTGCTGTGAGCACTGATTTACCTGGTAACTTCTGCTCTGTGTACATTAAGAATTGAAGTATGATATTTTAAAAAGGCAGGTTGGGAACAGGAAGAGCTTAGTGCTGAGTGCTGGAGCTCAGCTCAGTATCAACTTCTTTAGCAGTAGCAGCTTCCTCATGGCTGCAGCAGGGTGGGCCTCACAGCAGAGACTCACAAATGCTTTTGGCAGGTCCCAGCACTGGCTGTGCCACTGGCCCTGCTGCTGGGATTTAATCCTGAAGTGGCAGCTCCTAACTCTGTGAGAGACCATTCAGCCTTTTTCAGTGTCCTGTAAAACAGTGTCAGTGACAGGATGCTCCCTGTCCTACAGAATCAGTGCCATCCAGATTATGGATTAATTTCCAGTCCTCTCTCAAACTCTGGGCACTGACAAGGTAACAGGAAGGTGCCTAATTTGATTTGCAGTTCTCAGCACTGAATCCCCTTGTGAAATAGGTGTCTTTCAGGCACGCAGCTGTAGGCACTGGCTTTTTTTTTTCCCTCACCTTTTCCTCTAAAAAATGTGAACTTTCCTTTGTGTTTCTGGGTCAGCAATAGAACAGCAGTGCTGTACAGCTAAGAAACGATTTATGGTCCCTGTATATGGAAATAAATATCTACATGACCTTTAGGAAGTAAAATTGTATTTGTGAAGCCATCAGTGGTAAGCAGAAACCAATAAGGAATGACTGTTTTACACAGCCAGCAAACCTCCTTGAAATCACCAAAAAGCCTTGTAGAAGTGTCACAGGTTCAGACCAAATTCTGATACCATCATAAATGAAATGTAAAACTTTAAAAGTCTAGAATTCTTTTTAGTCTCTAATGAGAGCTCATCTCATTAAAAATTAACACCTTTTTATTATATCTAATTTACTTATAAATCTTATTGCAAACCATTATCAACTCTCACAGACATCTCAATCAACCTTATGATTAAATCTGTTTTATTCAAGCTATCCTTTTTCCACTGATTTTAATTCTACCTTAATGACTTTCCTTTTTTTCTTTGAAAATTCATTCAACTTTGGAGACTTTCTCATTGTTCTACATGTCACTATTTTCATACCTTGAAATGTGACTATTTTTGTAGCTTCCAGCTGAGTCGTTTTATTACAGGTATCCTTGATTTGTTGAGGAAAAAAAAATTCCTAACTGTATAAACACTTTAACATCCATAAATGTGTTTTTGTAAAAGGCTTGTTTCTTACCTCCTCAAGAGTTTAAACATTAATAATTCAAGTACTCTTTTTTACTTCGCATCCATGTTTTTGCTAAGTATATGGGGATTTGGTTGTGACTGAGTAACCAATGAGTGCCAGCCCTGTCCTGTGACAGGTTATTAAACATGATAACCCTGACCAGGTGAAATGGCCAAAAGCAAGCAGAAGAACCAGTCTATTTCCTCATGTTTTGGTGTGTCAGACAGTTATTATCAGTGCATGCTAGAATGTCTCCTTTAGAATCTGAAAATGCAGTTATTTTTCCTGATTATCTCCTGCTCTCTGACACATCACATCCACAAAGAACTTAACTAAGAACTTATAATAAACTATATAAGAAGTAAGAAGACAGAGGTTTTTAATAAATGTTAAGACGTCTTGGAAATAGAATTCATTCTTATTCTACAAGGGTCCATATAGCATACTGTGTGTCTGGAATTCCTAGGACAAGTTCCTTCTCATTGCCAGGCAAATGCATTAGTAGGTGCTTCCTCTGTCCTGTTTACATATTCCTGCTATGTCATGTCCTCAAAAGTGTGAATTTCATTCTAATTACAGTGAGTTAAGCATTCTTCCTTCCAAAAGAAATGATTGTGCTGATTATTTCTCTTTATTTCAGTGGTATAATGTCGCTGTCCGCTTGACCGCCTGGTAGTCAGCAGGCGACAAGAACACACGAGTCTTGTCAGCAAGATCGCTTGTGTTTCTGCAAGCCGATGGTAGCTCTGAGGACAGCTGTTTGCTCTAGGACCCCAGCTGGGGCTGGCAGCAGATGTTGGTAACTGTAGTGAGCACAGCAGAGACAAAGGAGGAGAGAAGGGCTCAACTGTAACAACAACTTGTCTTTTATTCCCTGCCCTGCAGTGGACAGGAGAAATGAATGGCAAGTGGAAGAGCTACAAAAGAGCGAGGAATGTCAATTGCACCGGGTTTTAAGGAGCACAGAAGGGGGGCGGTTCAAGGGGAGGACCAACAAATCAACCAATGGGGAAACATTACGTAACTACAAACGTCCAATGAGACAAAACAGGGGGAGGAGTACATTTGGATGAGCCAATGGGGATACAGAAAAGACCGAACTTTCTAGAACTTAATACATATTAAAACAACCTTATACATATGGAAATTACACTGAGGGGAAAGGGGTGTAACTGAAATTTTGACAGACAACTCAGATGGCAGGAAATGTGGGGAATTCTCCAGCCTCACCTTCACACACCCCCCTGCCCTCCCTCAGGATCACTATCCTGAGGGGAGAAATCATTCCATTTAATGTCTTCATTTATCCACATGGTGAAGGTGGGCTGGGTCGGCTGCCCAGGCGGGGCAGATGGTATTGCCACCACAGGCTGGGCCACCGCCACAGTATAAAACAAGATGTCTCAGTGTATTTGAGTGCGTTTCTTCCTGTTGAATCTTCCTTCCAGTTCCATGTGAAATTAGTCCCGCTGAGTGTGCTCCCGAGAATGTGGAGCACTCCTGCAGTTGGCAAGACAAAGTCTCAGTAAAGGTAAACATCTTGAGGGTTTTCATAATGTGTGTTCTAAGAACTGAAAGTCTGTTGGTCCACTAAGAGCTACAACAAGAATAAAGCATAACAAGGAGTGTATTTTTGAAAGCATTAAGGAAACAAGAGCAAAATGTGTTGCTCTTAATTTACTTCAACAAGTGTATGCTGAAGATTTTTTTGTCTCAGTTTGCCATAGGTTAATTTTAGGTAAGTATTTTTAAGAATAAGCAGGCATTTAACAAATTTGTTTAAGCATTCTCAATAACACCTGAAATTTGAAACACAGCCTTGCTCCTGGCAGTCATGACAAACAGTAGAGTTACTTGTTTGCCTGATTTCGTACTGGTTTTTTTGTACAGCAGAGAAGGAGCTGTAGAGTTCTATTTTAAGGGGAAATGCTGTATTACGCTGTCATTCACTCACTGCTCGCATGGCATGAGATTGTTGTTTATGCTCTGTTGTTGTTCGTCTGCCAGCTTGGATGAAATAATAATCATAACACGAGATTTCAGCAGAAAGCCTGCAAACCTTGAAGTCCCCATTACGTTATTTGGAGAAGCAGTTTTGATATTTCTGTCTCAGCTTGCATGAGCAATATCACATTACTCGAAATTGTGTTTCCCTGCAATGACTCCCACAGGTGAGGACTCTCTGCAGCAACAAGATTATTTTGTTCAATTTGGCACAGGTAGGTGTTGCTGCAGAAGCTTGTCAAACATGAAATAATGCAAAGTTTCTGGTCTTGAATCCAAATTTTCCCTCAATTCTGGCTCTCCAGATCTTGATATACTGCTTCTGACCTTTTCAGACAGAGGATGGTTGAGACCTGAGCATATGGATCTCCTGTTTGACTGAAAGTAAGATATTTTTGCTCCTTATGTGACATGAAAGGATATGTATCTATTACCATTTTTACCTAGAAGTGAAGTGAAATTCAAATGCTTTGAATTTAACAAACATCTCTGCTTAAAATACTTACCATTTTTTGACCTGTAGGTCATTGCTGTCTAGACTGCTTCAGGTTGCTGCTGCTATTTAATTTATAGAGCTTTTAAAAATTTGCCTCTCTCTTTTTTATTAATAAAGGAATTTTTTTATTTGTTGCTAGGAAGTGGAGATAATAGTTTTACCCCTTCTGCTTTTAGAGAAATTGTTTTTACTTAATAATTTCATTCTTTTTGACCGAGTTTTTCATTCAAATGAGGCTCTACAAAAACATATGGATAGATTTCTTGAGAAGTATTTTTCACTAATGTGAATTTAAAAAAAAAAAAGAAACGTACTCCCACCCTTTTGCTTTCTAGGGGAGTAGTCTCTTTTGCAGTGCATTTTGGGGTTATGCACAAGAAAACTTCTGCAGGAGAACTCTGAAATCCTGCCCATCCAGGAGAATTATGGACTTACACCTGTGGTATCTGCCTGTAGTCAGGAATATCAGTGGTCTCTGCCAACCCCACGAAAGAAACCCTTCAGCCTCTGTGTTGGGGTGCACTGAGTGACTGGAGGCAACACCACAAGTTCAGAAACTACACAAGCTCAGTTACAAGAAACTGAAGCATTTTAGAAATGGTTTCTTGTTTTCTGACAAAACATACAATGCTATATTTGCACACCATACTCTACTGAGATTGCATATTAAAATACGTTTAAAATACTGCTCAAATAGAGAGAGATTTTTGAAGCAAAATGAATAGTCATAATTTAAGCATCTTATCCTGAGGCAATTGTGTGATTTTTAATTTCCTAATGGCATATTGTATATACAGGATGTCTAGCAGTTACATTTAAAAAAAAAAGAAAAAAGGAAACTTAGTTTTGTTCAGAATCAAGTGACGACAGTGATGTTAATAAGTAAGTTCTAATAATATAATTGGCATTTATTCAGAAACATAATTCTCTTGAGACGGCTTGATTGCATTCATTATCACCAGTTAGAGATGACTTAATGTTTTTATCAGCCTGATTCAAAATGCTAAATTGGAGTACAGATGTCAGAATTTGCTCCTAAATCAGCCCACAGGGTTTTGTTTCGGTTTTCTTGGACTTTTTTTTTGTGTGTGTTTTAAACATTTCTGAACTTAATTTCTGTCTTGAATCTTGTTTTGAATAGCTGTGTGTCAGCCAAACTATACAATTTTATTTATAGAATTAAAATAAACCAATCTGAAGCTAGTTTATTTAACTCACTGTCATTCTTAAATCATTTCATGTTGGTTTGGCTGTGAATTTTTCTACTGTCATGCATGCCCAGGGATAGTGCCTGTCTCTGGATTTGGCACTTCAGGAACTGGCTAATGACTTCTCAGGCCGTTGTGACAACCTCAGTGGAAGAATTGTTAAGTAAAGGCTGGTAGGTAACAGAAGAGTGGCAGCAAATACCTACCAGTGGCCATGCAAAGGACAGTGAAAATTAACCCTTTGCTACAGCCTGGGAAAAGCTGCCCAAAACATTTGCTGGTAGTTCTTCCAGGGCATCTCTATAATGACAGCTACATTGCTGTTTACCCTTTCAACTGTTAAATAAATAATCATTTACCCTTTGAGACGTCCTTGACAAACACCAGCTACTTTATAACGCTGCAGAATGATATTTATCAAGCAGCTATAGATGATTATTAGCTCTGCTTCTTTGGACTGGAAAACAATAGTGTAGTTCCTCTCTGGTCACGGGAATGTTTTGGAACCTTCTGGAGTTATTTTGGAGAAAGCAATAATACACTCATAAAAAACCTACTGGGTAACTTCAGGTAAACCATGAGTTGATTTTGGTGAACCCAATCTTAATCCTCTCAGCAGAAAGTTATGGGAATCCTTTATTCCTTACTGAATATGAGTTGCTAGTATAGCTAAACAATATCAAAATACATACAAGGGACATTGAAGGTTCAGTTCTTGACCCAAAGATTCATATATTTGTCCCCAGTTGAACTTGGGTAGAATTAAGCAGAAAAGGTGGTTAATTTTCTTGTGTGCATTTTGAAGAGGGTGCTTTTGCTGCATCCCATTTCATGTTTGCTTGAGTTTCTTTGTGTTACTGACTTCTCTTAGTGACTTCCTGTTACTCTGTGTTCAGAATGCTGGTAATATTGCAGACTGAGAATATTTTCACTGAGGTTCTATGAAAATGGGAAACAGAGATCACAAATCACGTAATTTAAGAATAACTCTCCCTAAGTGCACTGCATGTAGGGTGGCAGTTTTATGTCTTCTCAAGGTGTCAGAACTGGAGCCATTATTTGAAATATTTCAGTATCCCAAGCTGTTTTTATTTGTGTTGGTATTTATAAATGAGATAGCAGTATTCTTTTCTAAGGAACCTGTTAGGTAACTTGGTTGCATTGACCATATTAAAGTATTTTGACAATATATTCCCTGAGAAATCTTAGATTCCTTGTGTAGGGAGTCTTACAATTCATCCTGTGTGCCAGTGACACATTCCTTTCACCACTTCTGTAAAGAGCATCTGGACTTAGACAAGTTTTGAATGTTTGAAAATGTTTTAGTACTTATAAGACTAGGAAGAATATTGAGATTTAAAAATTGAGTACTGTGAATATTGTTTGCATTTGGCATGTTCCAACAGTTAGCAGGACAGTGCTTGCCATTAGACCTCCTGATTGTCAAGGACTGTGTGGGTCTGAGCGGCAAATCTGGGTATGCAGGGATTTATTTTCCTCAGTATCACATGGTGTTGATGCAGCTTTCAGAAATCAGAGGAAGAACTTGTACTGATGCACTGCTGAGGAGTTAGGGCACGATGTGTGGAAGGGGGAGAGCTGTGGGAGGGACTGGGATTACTTCTGCCCAGAGTGCTGGTTGCGCTGGAGTGGTGGAGAGACACAACAGGACTGGGAATGGGAAGTGAGGGGAAGAAGAAAGGAAGACTGGGAGTCAGCACTTAAGGGGAAGCTGGGACTGCATATGCCTAATTTCAGATGGTTTAACACTGTAAACTTAATAATCATCTTTTAATTACAAATCAATGTAATGTGGACCAATACATATATGGAGGTTATTTCTGGAAGTAATATTGCAAAACAAATGAACTGGTAAACACTAATGTTGTTCTCTTGAAACATAATTTATGTATCTAGTGATTCTCTTATAGAATCTCTGTCTGGAGATAAACCCCAAGGGTTTAACATATTAATTAAGTATTTGACTCCATCTATTTAATTAGAGGGTAACCTGGTATCTGTCTCCTGTTCATGCTTGAGCTTGGGTATTATTCTTGATTAAGGTCTGTCATTTAGAAATTGTTCCTGTGTGTAAAGTTGCTATGTCAGGGCTATTGGGTGTTGTGAGATTTGGTGTATCCAGAGACATCCAGATATATCTCCATAACCACTACCTAGCTGTCCCTTCTTTTCAGGAGCGTTTCTGAGAAAAACAGCAGAGTTTTGACTGCTGACATCTAAGGAGCTGCAGTATCAGTGTAACGGCATTTTCCAGGTTTGCTTGTGGAGATACTGTGTTGAAGTCACTGGGTGAAATCTTGGCTGTATTAGGGTCAGTAAGAATTTCAGCAGGAATTGGATTTCTCTTGGTAGGTAAACTGTCAGGGCCAGGACCTGTGAGCTTTTCTGCAGAGGACAAAGTGGGTTTTGCCTTTTGGGAGGAGCTGGGAAACAGACAAATATCCAGAGGCTGAGCCCAGTCATCTGTTACTATCTGCCAAAAGCCTGCACACTGCTGTGTGCATTTGAAATACATTTTGAATCCATGGGTTTTAATATCCTATTAAATACTTTGAGTATAGAGATTTGGGAGCTGGATTCTTATATGATAACCTTGTCTTTGCTAGAACTTCCCATGGGAAACTTGATAATATTTATGCTTCCCATTCATTTCTATACAATAGATGTAAAATAGTGGTAATCTGTCAGAGGTATTATAGCCTTAAGGTAATTGAGATAAAGTGCAGTGCATGAAAGAAACCAGGAGATAACACACAAGAGATATTCTCAGACTTCTCTCTAGGAAAGAACTCAATTGTGGACTTAATGACAACTAACTTGCACTAGTGTATCCAAAAAGCTAGGGAGTTTTTAAATTCCTTTGCTACTTCTTTTTGCTTTAGAATATACACACTGGGAGATTAAAGTGAGATTATTTTAGATTAAATACCCAAATAAACAGCCAGTAACCTGGTAGACATGAGTACCCAATGTACCTAATTTTTAATTCTGCCATTGACACAGATTGAGAAAGTCCCCATGAAAGTTTTTGAAAAGAAATAGAATATATCAGAAACTTTGTATCATTCTATCCAAAATACATGCCACCATCTCATAGAGCATGGGAAGGAAATTCCCAATTTCTGCTGGTTGAAAGCAAAAATATTGCTGAGTTCATCTGCATGTGGAAGTAATTTGGACCAGCACCTGCGTGGTGAAGCCAGTGGCCACACTATGCCAGTGTCACAGGAAGTACGTCAGGCTCCCATGACCCAGTGCTGTCTGTTCAAAGAGAATTGTTCCCTGGACCACATCTGGTTAAGCTTCAGGTGGAAGGAGAATGCATTTCATTTCTGTTTCCCTTAAGCTCACTCTGTGATGCAAAAGCAACTGTATGAGTTGAGGATAACTAAGCAATCCTTTTCAAAAGTGCAGTCTTGGGCTGTACTAAAATACTTCTATGATCTCCTCTGTTTTTGAGTCTGTCTGTGGAAGGATTGTGTATCTTATTGTTTTTACCAGTTAGAGTGCTTCTGGCTCTGTTTTTCAAAGGAGAAGGAAATGTGAGACTATAAAATATTAAGAGTAGCTGACATTTTTCTGCTCAGAAAGAATGTTGTTATTTTCTGTGCATTATGTGATTCTTTTGGGGTTTGATTTTTTTTTTTTTTTGCACTTGTTTTTTGTTTGGGTTTTTTTAATTCCTGAAATTGTTTTAGAAGCATCTTGAAATCTAAAATATTTAGTTCAATTCATCACCCCTCTTACTTTAGGAGACAGGGTCTTAGATATTTGTCTCAGAAAAATGACTGGTCACTGAACTGCAACTACTGATACAATACAAAATATCAGAAGCAATAATTTTTTCATCCTTTCTTTCTTTTTTTCTGTTCTCTTGTTTCAAATTCTCATGATAACAGATTTTCAAGACTTTGAACATTGATTCACATCTGATTGCTAGAGTATATTTTATAAAAATCAAAGACAAAAGCCTACAATGGTTTTCAGTGAAATCCTAATGCTTATTGAAAAGTCTCACTTTGCAAGCCATAGCTGCATGGTGGGGGTTGTAGTTTGGATTTTATGTTATTCAGGAAAATTCTGCTTCGGATTTAAAAAAGAAACAAATTATATGCTTTGCTAACAAAATATGGTATAAGAGACCATTCAGTTAAAAGGAATACAAATATCCAAAATAAGCATAAGAATTCACCCTTTTATTTTTGAAATTGTAATTATGTCCTCACTGGGGGCTTATTCATTAAAATACTAATAGCCATTATTTACATTCTTTCCACAATGAGAGCAAAGTGACCATGCAAAAAAAGAACTGCCAAAGTGATAATCCAGCTGTTTCTTGCCGCTTTTACCTTGAGCATTATGAAATTCATAGCTGCATTAAGCAGTAGGAAAATATTTATAAAGATAGCATAGCAGCTGGGGGATAGAGGAAAGCATGGGTAAAACTATGTATGAATTACTTTGTAGGGTCAGGGGAAATGAAAGAGTCTTATTAAAGCAAAGTGTCTTTTGAGAAGGTTTTAGCATCGTTAAAATCAAACCATGATCTTTTTTTGACACTGCTAGTGCATTTTTGTGTCCTGGCACAGCAGGGCCCCTCAGGCTGTTTGGGTTGTGTTGGCTTGAGTTTAGGGGCTCGTTTTCCCATGTCCAGCAGCCTCCTGTGCATGGCCTCCCCAGCTGGAGCCAGTGCCTGGGCTGGGAAAGGACCGGCAGCACTGGGGGGTCGGTGCATCCTAGACCATGGCCTGCAGGCAACAGGGTGCAACCAGCTGTGAGAGAACTGAACTGAGAGTGCCATGGGCAGGTTTGGAACCAGAACAGAAGGGAACGGACAGTTAAGGCAGAGGGTTGGTAGTAGAAAGGATAATGGGTTAAATGGGGTTGTCGACAAGCAGCATTACTATGTGAAGTAACACTCACATTTCTCCCCAAAACAGCAAACTTGCAACTTAAACTTGGTGTAGAAATTTGAGGAACTACTGTCTATTCAGGGAATTGAAGTCCTTCCCCGGATAGTGAGGAGGTTAGGCAGCAATGTGGCACCTGCAGTTTAAGGACGTCAAAGGGAATCCGCTAAACTTCCTGGCTATGGAACATGACCGTGCCCGAGCTAGTGCAGGGCCGTAGCTAAGGGTTAGCTGTATAGTTAAGAGGAAGATGGAGCAGACCATTGGCCTACAAAAAACTTCATAGTTCCAAGTAGTTTTCATTTTCAGAGAGAAGAAATGTAGCCTACTAATATAAAAATTAAATACTGAGAAGAACCCTCCACAGAATTTGCATTTTAGAAAATTAGTTTCTTTTCGACAGAATATTATTTGTATTGTTTAAATCTATCCCACAGAGGTGGCTGTAGGATCATCTCTGATTCTTGAGTTAACTTTTTCACTCACAAGCAGCAGTGGCTGGGCAGTGTGCAGAGTACCCTGTGATTTCTGGGCTTTTTCAAAACCTGCTTCATGGTTAATCTGTATATACTGGGTGCTGCGTGTAAAAAAAAAAAAAAGTTGATCTTTTTAAATTTAAGCTGATATTTTCCTAACTATCTGACAACCCACATAAATTCAAATCCGCTTTTATGGTGCTTTTCCATTATTTTTTGTTGCTTGCTAATTACTTTTCTTGCCCGATTTCATTTGCAGTTTGAATAAATAAACTGTTTGGTTCTGCCTTCAGGTTATTGTAGGAATAGTCAATATGCAGCTATAATAAAATCATAAATTTCTTTGAACAGGCAATTTCAAACATATCCTTCCACAGAATTTTAAAGTTCTATTATTGTAGAAGCAACTTGCTTAGGAGCTGCAAAGTTGCAATGCTAATTTCTGAAGTTGGGAAGACATTTAAATCATGCATAGCTCTATACATTGTACAGGTAGTTAAGTATTTGTGTGGCAACATCGGTAAAAATTATTCTGTTGTGTACTGGAATGCAGAACCCTGAACAATTTTATCCCCTTTTTAATCTAAATTTAGGCAAGTTTTAGGCCTTGATCTAGGCCTTGCTGGGAGGAATCAGAATACCTGACTACAGCATAATGGATCATTTTTACCACAGGTAAAATTTTATAAGTTAACTACTTCCTTTTCCATAATGCTACTTTTTAAAAATGCTACTCTAGCTGTTCATATAAAGCATCATTATTCTTATTTCCTTCAATCTCCTTCAAACCACCTGAGATTATTACTTGGATGGAATTTGTCTCCAGGCATGCTTAAAAAATCCGTGCAGAACAAGAGAAGCACTAACTTGGAGTAAAATGTCTCAGAAATTGCCTGCTACCATTAAGGACAGGTGGTTTCATCAGAAATGGGACTCATCTTCTCACTTCTGTCATGTGGCAGCAAAGTTAGGTCCTGCTGGGCCCAGAGGCAGCAAAGGGAGCACAGCCTTGGCACACCAACTTTGCTTCCTTACTTATTCTGTTAACAGTGCATAAAATATCTGTTTCCTACACAGGTTCAGTCACATGGCAGTTACACTGCTCTCCTGGGATGCTTTTCTTCATTTGTAGTTAGATATTTATTTTCGTTTCTACACATTCTGCTGACTGTTAACCTGAGTGTTTAAACTTGGTGGGCTTTGCTCCTGCCAGCCCACTGCGCTCATGACTACCCTTGGAGCATGTATATCCCATTTCCTCAAATACGTGGTTTCCTCTCTGTATCCCTCCAGGCTTTGTGATTAGATCATAGAAAAGAAAACGACAGCTCCAAGTAGCGTTGCATGTATAAGCTTGAAAATCATAAGACATTAATTTAATTTTGTCTAGTATTTATAGCAATGCAAACAGATTTGCATTTGTAGCACAAAGCAGGGGGCATAGATTAGTCATGATTTGGTATATCAAAGCACCGAGAGGGATCATCACCAACACTATAAATGCTAAAAATTACTTAGGTATATCTAAATAGTCACAGAGATAATTGCTTTTTAGCTGCCACAGCTATTTAACGTTCTTTAGAGGTCAGTTTCTTAAGCCTTATGTATTCCTACATTGTGCAAGGGCAGTTTGTAGGAGCTGTAAATGACAGAAATCTATGAAGATTTTATAATATATAATAGTTAATAGGCCACTAGTGGCTACTGCCTCAAGAATAAGAATTAGAACGTCTCATGAAGAGTAATGCACATCTGGTTGATGTTCTGTGGGTGTAACATGACCTTGATCTCCAGACTAGAAAAAAGATCATGTGACAAAGGAATTAATTCAGCTTGGTAAACCCATATTGGTGGCAATGGATGAGGTAATTTGTCAGGCTGCAGGTGAGTTCACTGACTAACATTTCCTTTCTTCCTCCTCTTTTCTCAAGATAACAGAGGGCTAGTAAGATCTTTAGCTGTTGCATCTAGAGGAGATTTGTAATCATAGCTGTGTGCTGTGTATAAAAAGTATAAATGTTGGGATTAGTCTGGTCTTTCATACATGCCCTAAGTAAAATATTTTGTCAAACGCTGGATTAATGGATTTTTAATCAGCTTGGGAGGAGTTTTTACAGGTACACTTCGTACTCAGACAGAAAATTTGGGTTTTTTCCTCTTTGTTTTAAGATAAACACTTAAATGTGTGTGTTTCTATTACTCAAGCATAAATGTCAAATAACCAGCCTTCTACAATACAATGAGCCTAATCTGTTTAAAGGTTGAAAACTTGAACTTGTCGTGAACCCAGGGAGTGGTGCTGGGGTCTGCAATGTCATACCACTCCTAGAGCTGAGAATACTGATGTTTTCTATGCTCTTACCTCATGCATGATGAAAGGGTGTAAAATGTATATTTTAAACCTCATAGGGTTAAGGGGGGAAGCAGGGAGATGAATAGCCTACAGCATGCTTGTAAATTTTATACATAAATGACTTCTCTTTTAGTATTACATTGTGGTAATTCTTTGTGGTTGTCCATATGACCACAAAACCCAGCATTTATCCAAGCTGGTGTGTGTCAGGGTGTACCATGGCTAGACTTCCATGGAGGGAATACCCAGGAATTGGAGGGTGCAGGGAGATTTCTGCCTTCATTTTCTCTGTTACAATGTGCAATTGT
Source organism: Pomatostomus ruficeps (assembly GCA_013400735.1). Taxonomy (NCBI): domain Eukaryota; kingdom Metazoa; phylum Chordata; class Aves; order Passeriformes; family Timaliidae; genus Pomatostomus; species Pomatostomus ruficeps. Next base: position 25,655 of record VYZT01045315.1, read on the forward strand.
GAGTGACTGCAAAAGCTGCAGTACTGTGCTTGAGAATCGTGACCTACAGGATATTCCAGGTCCCCAAATAGCATTTTTCTTTCCTTCTCTCCAGATAGTGATTTTGAAAGAAAATAACTGAACTAACTGAAAGAACAAACTGAAATAACACACAAAGAAGTGGCCACATTTTCTTCCGTGTAAGGTGCATCATGCAGCTGGTCCACTCATGTATTACAAAGGGTTCAAAGTGCAGATAAAGGATGCAAAATGGAAAGAATGTGACAGAAGGGCAGGGTGTCCAGAATACAATGACTCTTAGACCAGGGAGGTCACTCTGGTGCCCAAAGTTCCAAGCACGGTAGGTAGGTCTCGTTTGGGCGGATAAAGTTACAGCACTTACCAGATTTTTTCACTCCCTTGCATCCTATACATATATATATATAGTGGTAGAACTGAAAACCAGGCTGAAACCATTGTTGGCTGGATGCAGAATTGTTTTTTATAGGTCATGACGTGGGGAGCAATCTTCATTCAGTGAAAGGTTCAAACACCAACCCACAGATGTAAGTTTTACAAGGTAACCACATTCTTGCTGAGATGTAAGCAGCCATCATAGATTTTATGGTTATGTAACATCTGAGATTTATGTTTATTTTTATGTTTATTATGTTTGCAGTACTTCCAGACCGAAGTCTTTGGGGTATATACACTAAATATAAACAGCCACAACCCCCTGCACACACTAAGCAGCAGAACACAGCTCATTTGATCACCTGTAAGCTTGGGATAGCAGGAGTCTGGTGCTGAGCAAAGACAGGGGACAGAAAGCCTCCCTTGGTCCTCAGAGCATGGGGATAGATATCCAGGGGAGCTCCAGAGGGGTCTGACTTTGACACTTTGCATCTACATCTCAAATGCAGCTTGTGTGGCTCTTCTTACTCTTGGCACTGCCACAGTAACCTGGCATGAACTTACTGAGATTCATCTTGGTAACAAGCATCAGTTAGAATTTAATAATAGTGATCAGTATTTGGTCAAATTTTCATTTAGTAACACCCATTGAAATATTTCTCTGTATTATACTGCTATATGAAATATGAGGCTCCACTATGTATTAGAGATACTATTTTCCATTAAGAAATATTTAGTAAGAGGTATAAAATATGTAGTCTTTTAAATGCAATAATATTTATTAAATGTAGAGTAAGCAGTACAATCAAACACTGTAAGCAATCTAGACCATTAGAATGTAATTATATAATAATGAAGTCAGACAGTAATTTATATTCCAAAATTTACTGCAGATTTTGTAGTGAAGCTACCCATTATAAATAAAAATTGATTTAATTCTGTGATCAGAGTTACATCTCTGATTCCGTTTGTGCAGAAATGAAGAACAGTAGATTTTTGGAACAAAATAGGTGAAAAAATTGTCATCAACTCTAGGAAAATGTTCAGTCCAGTGACATTGTACTGTTTACGTCAAATAATTTCCCATAAGAATCTCTCTTCATAGGTTCATATATCCTTGAGAAATCCTGAGTAGCTCTTTTAACATATTAAATTGTTTTAACCCTCCCCCAGTATGAGTCACAAGAACAATACCTTTTCTTTAAATACAATCCTCATTTCACCCCATATGAAATACTTATTCAGTTTATTAATTATTTGTTAATTAACACCGGTCTACTTTGCGAACATTGTTGCTTGCTTCTAATTGCCTCTCTAAAGCTTTTATTCATGCTCTTGTCTTTGCCTGAATGCTCAGGCCCATCATACTGATTATGGCTGAAAATCAAACATTGGAACTGAGCATTCATTTTACCAATAGACCCAGATTTAGTTTTTTCTGAACATGAAGGTTTTCTTCATGTCATGCTTTCCTTAATGCATGAGTTGATTCACCTTTCCACAGGAACATTTTCATTCCTGACAGACTTTGACATTTAAAGTTTAAATCCTCTAGCAACAGCATAGGACAAAAACTCTAGGAGACAAGGTTTTTTTCAAAAAATATTAAAAGAAGATGTCACTGGAAGTATAAAATGGTAAAATTGCTCCTGCTTGTGAACTGTGACTAACCCAAGTGGAGGCAGTTTTTCCAGTAGTTGGACTTGAAAATTATTTTGTAATTTAACACTCTAAGGTGTCACTGTTAGATAAAGAATCCTATTCAGCATGCTATAGCATGTCCCTGGCCAGTGTGAAAACCTGAGCCTGATGTAATTCTGATAGGTTAAAGTTCCAGCACAGAAGTTTGAGTCTAATATTTTTTTTTTTTTCCTTTTGGCTACAAGGCTTAGTAATTATTTTAGATTTTACGTCTTCTACCTTAGAGGCACATACATTTAAAAATACAGAAGTCAGGTATGAAGTCATTAATAAGTAAGAGTTAAAACCCTCTTGATTCTGAGAGAAGTTATTTTCTCCAAAGCAATGTAGCTGTCAATACAAAAATTTAGGATATGTTTTAGAGATTTCTGAAATTATTGTCCACTTCTAAAGCAAGGATAAGAAGCCTGATTATATCCATGTGTGTCCTGGAGAAGTCCATTATATCTAGGCTGACTGACGGAAGATCTTGGACAATTTTGACAGATGTGAGCTCCCTTCACAGAGCCCTGGCAGGAGCTGTGTCCTGGGAGGCTGTGCAATGGTGCAGCCTGGTGAAGAATCAGTGCATTTGCACCCTCCTTTTTTGCTGAGGTATGGCCAGACACCCCCATTTGTGGTGATTGATGAAGAGGGGTCACAGACTTCACAAGACGGTGGTATGCAAAGACGTTCATTGCGCAGTGCAAAATGCTTATATACTATCACACAGACAGGAAGTAACTCTACACCACAGTGTATCCCAATCACTGATTCTATTTCAGAATATTATCTTTTATGGTAACAGGTAAACAATACCTTTTAAGGTAACGAACAATAATTTTCACCTCTGACAGGTCCAGCAGTTCACAAACCCACAATGCTTTTCTATTACTTCCATGGTGACCCAGGATATGTTTCATGGGTTCTTCCGGGCCAAAGGGAAGAGGTCACCTTGGCTTTCAAGGCTTGTTCTTCTGTTACCTACATTCTGTAATACCACACCCGTTCACTCTCACTGAATGGGGGTAAAATGTAGAAGAATGAAGAAAATTGCAGAAATCAAAGTCAGCACGGCAATTTCCACAGTGCCAATGCCCTGTGCAGGAGCCGAGGATTTAACCGGGTGGAGCCTCCCAGGTGGTGCGTTACCTAGAGAGGAGCTGTGCTCACAAAGCAAGCTCACATCTGCAGTTTCTCCTCTCAGGGGCTGAAGCTCCACTTCTACAGCTGCCCCTGCTCCAGGGCCAGCACAACAGGCTCATGTTTTAGTGCAAGTGGCTGAATCCACCATAACAATGAGAGATGGCAAAATTTGGGATAAAGCTAACCCTCCATAAAACAAAAGAGCTGTAACAGCTTGCTGTGTCTATAAGGTTTTTTCTTTTTATCTGCTTTTCTTCCTCTTTCTTTTTTATGCCTTTTAGTCAATATTTTATACTAGGCGTGTTTTCTTTCAGACTGTTCTTGCGGTAATTTGCAGTCTTCTTTAATTGTTTCCAGTTTTTCCCCTCTAAAACACTCTCTTTAAGACATTTTCAAATTCCTAATTCAGCTTTTCTGTATCAATTCATTGATTTAGTATCTTGTAGGGATGCCCTTTGCTCTGGCAAGTGCCATTCTTCAGGACTAAGCATAAAATCTTCTCCTGACAAGAAAAGTTTTTAAATTATTACTAACTTTATTATAACTATTATTTAGGCAAATACATAGAAAGAGTACTGCTGTGGTCATGATTATTTCAGGAAATCTAAATTAGCCTTGCATTTTGAATTAGCTTCCTAACACTTTACTTAACCTTTTGTATTTAACAAGTAGGCAAACTTCTGTGTTTCTGTAGGATTCTGTGGAAGGAAAATCATTCCGTCTACATCAGGGACTTCTCAGAATGGCAGATCAAAAGGTAATTCTATCCTCTATTTCCATCTTCCGTATGTATTTGTTCATGCCCTTCTGCCAGATTTTATTTTACCTGTCCTCTTTTCATTTTATTGGCATGGGGCATGGATTCTGGAACTTCACAGTGCTGATACATCACTGGGTAGGAAAATGAAAATAAAAAACAATTCTAGTTTTATACCATCACTCCTAAAATGACCTTAGTCATCTGTGTCTTTCTAGATGGAAAAACTTCTAGGAAACTAAAGTAAATGGTAAAAGATAAAGTTTTCTGTGATTGTTTATGTTGATAGTCATCACTAACTAAAGAAGAGGGAAAATGTAAAAAATACTTGTTCACATGCAAAACTTTCATCTGCTTAGGCTATGGAAAAGCAAACCAAAACTCTGTAAAATATACAGGTACTTTAAATTGCAACTGGAAGCCAACCAGGGCACATACCAGGCAGTGGCATGAGATGTATAATTATATTATGGATCATAGATCCTGCATGGATTTACAAGCTAAAAGGTGGTGAGACAGATGATTGGGTTAGAAAGATAAATTAGTGGTAGAAAAGGAATGTGTTCAGTCCTTGGCCATTCTGCAGCACAAGTTGTACTTCCCTTCCTGGTGAATCAGGTTCCCATTTGCAATATGGAAGAGATGAGAACAACATGAAAGAGAATAAAGAGGATTTTGTAAATCTACAAACTCTGAGGTATGAAAGGGTTTTGAATATATTCCTTAGAGCAGCAGAAAATCCCAGAACGTGCATGTTTAGTATCACTGCATGGAGAGTTGCTCTGAAAGCAGTGCAAGATGAGCTTTGAGAGGCCTGGTGACAGGGGCCAGAACTCTTTCTTCATGTAGTGGAAAGCAAAGGTTGAGGGGGATGTGAGCCGTGTTATCCAGTCCAAGAAGCAAGCAAGGCTGGGATCCTTAGTGTCCACAGCAGACTGGAAAGAGGAGGTTTCAGGTATGCTGACCACAGACAAGCAGATAACAATGATTCCAGTTTGAGGAGAAGGGGTGAATACATAATTAATGTCTGGGGAGGGCAGAAAGATTCATTCCAGAGGGCTTTACAGGAAGAAGTCTCATGACTTCTATTGAGTCTGTGCAGGTGAGAAAAAAGCAACAAAAGGTTAAAGCTGAAAATAAAGTTAGAAGTAAAAGCAGCAGAAAGACCTGATGGTGATGTTGACTGTCATAATTCACCAGGGGAGCTGAAAGGACATAGAGAAATACTTGACAGAAAAAAAAAATCAGTGAACATAAGGCAAGAGTATTCTTAATGCTAAGCAACAGCTATGTTTATGTATATAACTGTAATTGAACCATATTCTGATGACAGAGAAGCATTCAAGTAAAATTAGCCAGCAGTTGTAGTGATAGACTAGACTAGAACTTGCAATGTTGATATGTTCCTTGCCATAATATTTATTTAGAAAACATAGAGGTAATGCAGATATACTGATATAAATATTTCATTTACATCAAAATTTTAAGTACAGTTTTATATTTATGCTTCTAAAAATCTTTTTCTGCTATGGTCAAATTTAATTTCTTTCATTTCTCCCTTTTCTATAACATATGGAAGTAATATTAAGGGTATCTCTGCATGATAAAGTTTTCAGTATGGAATGCTAATGGCTCTCTGCACATAAGCTCAGATTTTCCTCATTTTGCCTTCTTTTTGTCTTTGCTGCTTGTCAGTTTTTTCTAGATTAATTTAAATGTGAACAGATAGAAGTTCTAAACTAATATCAAACCACTGCTCCAGGGGAAGTACTGCAAAACAGAGTCCCAGTCCCTTTTCTCATCTTCACAGGCCTCCAGTCACTCACAGGGCCTTTCATCAAACCCTCCAGTCTAACCATGGAAGTATCAAATCATAAAGTTTTATGAAATGCATTTAAAAATGGTATGAACATAGTTGAGCATGCTGCACATTATTTTTTATCATAAACCCAAACAGATTTATTCTGCTGCAAGAAGCATCTCAGGGCTGTGTTACAGGAAGAATGTATTCGCTGGGTACAGCAGCTCCTGTGCAATGAAGGCCTGGAGTGTGGTGTCTGCCATGATGCAGTTCATCACTAAACACAGCGAGATTTGGGATCAAACTGTCAGAACATCATTGGAGAAAAAAGATGTAAAGAGCTGATAAAAGCCAAGAGGCTCCAGGCTCTCCACTTTTCCCATCCAGATGGGCTTTCTGTGTTCCCCAGGGCAGCTGGTTTGGGTGTCATTTACCTGCTCCTTTCTGAAGAGCATTCACAGCAATGAAAGTATTTCTCCTTCAGTGTCAGTTTGTGCAGGAGTATGTGTAAAACTTGTAAATCTGTAAGTTAATGCTAAAGAGGACTTGCCTGCTGTGAAATCTGTGTATAGGTATGCAGCACTTCCATGAATTGTTGGACTGAAGCATGAATGAGTGGAAAATTAAATGGATAATTCCTTCCTGAAAGTCTACCACATGAATGCAAAAAGGAATGAGGAATGAGGAGGAGCCTATGCACAATGAAATTTGCTATTGTTTTTCAGTTAAAATTCCACAAAATCACCACTTTTATTACAATAAGTCCCTGGTGTTTTGTGGTAAGCAGCCGCTTAGCATGGAAAAGATCAGTATTGTTGGCGATTTACTCTTTCACTGTTGCTTTATGTTCCTTTCCCTCCTCTTTCTCCTTCATCACTTTTATGGGCCCAGGTGTTTTCTTCCCTGACATAGCTCAGCTTTCCCGCTGTGTGTGAGTCTCATGATACTCAGAAAACTAAATAATGCTGCTTTGTACCGAACATCTGTAGCCTATGACATTTCTGATAAGACAAGTTCTTCACCAATTTTGCTTCAATTTTCTGTCCCTGATACAATGAGAGAGAGACAATATGTCAAGAAAGAAGTGGGAGATGAGAAAATAGAAGGAAAGGAAAATCAGTGGAGAGCAGTAACAGAAGTTTTACACATTTGTGCAGTTGTAGAAGAGAAAAAGGAATATTGCCAAGCAGCAAGAATGACACAGGATGAGTTTTCCATGGGGATGTGGCATAGCAGAACATATAGTATTTTACCTCATCAAGGCTCATTTCTTAATTTAGTGAGAACTTGCATTTGTTTCTTTAGTAGAAGAAGAAAATAGAGGTAAATGTGACTTGCAGCCCCCAGGCATGATTCTATCCCATCATTTATGTCTGGGGTTATACCTTCTTTTAATTATCAGCCTGGGAGCAAGGCCTCACAATGAGACTGACTGCCAACAGTCTGCTGGATCCTATAGTCTGCTGGATGCATATTGCCAGCAGAGTGGACCCAGTCACTGGGGAAGCAAATTTCTCTCAGTCCAAAGGCTTTCACTGTTTTCATGAATTGATATATCTTGCTCAGGTTGTCTTCTGACAAAATATACATTGGAAATGTTCTGTGACCCCTTTGTCACCATTTGCAGACTCTCTGGAATTCTCAACAGTTAATGTAAATGAGCAAGTAAAAATCCAACAGGTCACATCATCTGCAGTGCTGTTAGGGTTATTTGAGTGAGTTTTGATTTTGCTGGGCAGGAAGGAGTCAAAGTGTATGATTGCTTTATGAAGAGATTTTTCTCTCTAAAGGTGAATAAGCAGTAATGGACAAGTGTTAAGAAACATCATGCTGAAATTTGCTGTTTGATATGAACATTTTGCTTCTTTCTTCTGCTGTAGGCACCCGTGTTTTTCAGAATTACAGAAAACTGGGCTGGCTGGACTAGAGCAGTGTTCCAAAATGACACCTGGCCAGGAATTACACTGTCACCTGACTTTCCCTGTTACTCTATACCTTTGCAAATAAGGACCATATCTTTTCCACTGTCTTCTAACTTCTCAAGTATGGCCTTCCTCTGCATGTGCAAACTACAGCTCCCTGTGGAATACAGAAACACACCTTTCACATGCTCAAGTCTCCTGTTTCAGTCTCTCCCACGTGTAGTAGTTCCAGGAGCAGCATGAAGGTTCAGAGCCAGGCCCTTTCAGTAGCAGGGAACTTCATCAAAGCTTCAAAAGCTGCAGATCTCTGACCCTGTGTGCCAGATACTGGACACTGCTGTGGTCTGTGCCTCTTAATCTAGGGAAATTAGAGATCAGTGTTCACATAGCTCCTTTTGGTGTTCCAAAAAGTGGCCTGGATGTTTCATGCTATGCATCCCCGTCACTTAGCATCTCATGATTAGAGATGCACCTTTAAATGTGATGCTCCCTGTTCTTTGAATCAGGGTCCACTTGGCTGGTTCTAGTGTAGAACAGTCGAAGAACAGCAATGGAAGTAATTTCAGTGATTTATTTAGGGCTGGTGTCAGGCACTGACACTGTTTATAGTGACACCTACAGCAATTGCCTTGTCAGACTTAGGCTTCTTCAGCTGAGATCATTTAAAATCTGTAGAACTGATGTAATCTCTGGTATTAAACAGTGGTTTCTCTCAATGCACTGGAAGGTACGCTCATACTTTGGAAAGCAAACGTTTATCTTGCTGAGAACTTGTCAATAAGGCGGCGTATGGAAAGAGCACAGTGTACAGCCTGCATCATTAAAACCTGCAGGAAAGACTGTGAGGACAGATGAAGAGTTCAGTCAGACTGGCTCTGATAGCCTTATTTCTCCAGCAATCTCTGGCCAATGGAGTCGCTAAGATAGAGTCTGGTGTTTAGTAGCATTTGGTGATTTTTTCTTCAAATAGTGCTATTAAAAAAAAAACCACCAAAACCAACAAATACCTGCTTTGTTACTCAAGAATATTGTGCAGCAGTGAACTTCTCTGTTTGCTTATGCATTCTGTGTGATAAGTACTTTGTATAGTTTTATATTTGTTTCTTAACATGATTGTATGTTCCCTATTATTTTGCTGTAAAAGTAATGTAAAATAGTTATCTATCATTGTTCTGTTCTATTAATTTTTAATAGTTTTCTGTTATTAATTGGAACACCTCTTTTCCAAATTAAAATATCCTATTTTATTTAATCTCTCCCTTCACAGAAGGTGATCTATTAGATCTAATCATAATTGTCAATCTTCATTAAGTCTTCTTAATTCTGCTGTATCTTTTTTAAGGTGAAGAGAACAAGCATACATGCAATATTCAAAGTACAGGTAAACCAAGGGATGATGCAGTGACACCAGTGGTAATTTCTGGCTAGCTCTTTGATTCTGTTTTAACAATTCACAATCATCTTCATCATCATCATTTTTTTTAAGAGAATCCTTTCATTACCTGCCCAGAAAAACATTAAGATTTCTTTTCTGAGTACTGGCTAATTTAGATGCCACTAGTGTATCCATGTGGTTAAAACTGGTTTTCCTCCAGGTACATGACTTTAAATTTAATGATGCTGAATTTTATCTGCCACTCTTTCAGTCTCTCTGTGTACTGAGATCCTTTTGAACCTTTTGCAGGTGTTGTTTTTAGTACCTTGAACAACTTTATCACATCAGCAAATTTCATCCTGTCACTGCATAGGCTCTTTGTGGATCATTAATAAATATGTTGAGGGACACCAGTTCTCTTGCAGATACTTGTAGACCTCCACAGCTAACTGCCTCCAACGACTGTGAAAAAGGGACCTTTCATTACCAGTTAGATACTAGTTTGATAATTTTTCCTTTTACCATGGGAGACCTTGTTTGATCTATCTCAACAAATTACTAAAATTTCTGCCTGGCATTACACTTAGGTGTTGGTGGTGTTGGTTCTGCTGAGGGCACAGATGATCTATAAATGTATATTTAGGACCCAGAGGTCAGTTTGTTCTATACTGCCTAGATGCATGTTGGTGTTCATGTGTTTGGCACCTGGAACTTATTGTGTGATAAATACAAATACTTGACCACAGCCTGTGGAGATAGAACATATTTAAGATGAAACCTGACAATGGTTACTTTGTGAAAGTCTATCTGCCCTTATTGAGAGTAGTAAACTGGAGGTTACAGATTATTTTACAGATGATGAAGATAAACCAAAAAGTGTGAAGACCATAAAATGAAAATCACTGTTCATTTTACAACGTTGTTCTGATATTTGATGAAAATGTCCTCTCTGAATGTGGCATATCCAGTCCAGCCCTGTTGACCCAACATAGCTGAAGAAATAACAAACCCAAAATACCCATGACTCTTTCTCAGCTGACTTGAGGCACAACAGTGTAATCCTAAAAGGCAGCATTAACCAAGAAACAGAGGACGGCTCTGAGCTCAGGTAACATACTAAATCAATCTTGTTCCAAAAACTACATCTAATACTATTTTTTTTCAATTAATTTATTTAAAACTACATAATTTCTTTGTGGTAACTGTTACTTTGAGGTGAATCTCATTCTATAGACATAAAAGGATGCAGTTGATAGGGATGCATAAAAGTCATTGAAATCAGATGTATTTATTCAGAATATATACTCATGCACACTCAGATATGGAATATGTTTATCCTACGAGAAATAAAATGAACTGCAAATGTTTCCAAAGCACAAAAAGCTTAAATGATAAAATGCATTGTGACTGTAATTTGGTAATAAATAACTCGAATATCACTGTAAAATATAAGAAGTGAAACTATCAAATAGCCTGTAGACTTTATCTATAAAACAGAAAGCTGAGTATATTGTCTTATTTATTCTCATCTTCTAACCTGTCAGGAGAGCATGATGGCCTTTCAAAGATGTAGTTTTTGAATAAGAGTCAATATAAACCAAACTGTGTGGGATTATATATCTTTAGCTAAATGGATGCAATATGATACAGATCATTAACTCTAAACACCTCATCCATTCATCTTTACAACATACATATTGAGGCTGCTGGATGAGAAATGCTATTGAGGGCACAGACCATTTTTAAAAGTGATAGAAGCATAAAATAAGTTTAAAAAATGAAGTTCTTGTGAATTTTGCATGAATTATTTTTTTAGTTTAAATAACATTTGCTACATATACCCCTTCCCACTAATGTTTACTATATATCACTCTGAAATATAAAATGGGGATACATTTCCTTTGAAGTGACGGAAAAACATAGAGTGTTGTTTTATTTCCCTGGTGTGTTATACATTACATTGTTCTTTTTATCCTCCCACAAAGATGACTCCTGTAATACAAGGAAACAGCTCTCTAGATGTTACTGTCTTCACCTAATCATGGTAAGTTACAGTGTGCCATTGCTGTTACCTACAATTCATATTTAGATAAATCTCACAGCCTTCCAAGGCAAGGAAAGTGCATATTTATAGGCTTCTGAGGCCATATATCTATTTCACAGATAAAAATTTATTTGGTAGCAGAAAACATCCCAGCACTTTAAAATCTAGATTTGCAACTGTGGTGTATTGTTAAAATTTAGTGCAGCTTTTACATATAAGTAGTTCATGACTGTATTTTATAATGAAAAGCATAATCTACATTTACAGATTACCCTGTAGACTTTATACTCACTGTACCAATTTATTCAGATTCCTTGTCTGGTCTGTAAAAGCATTTTTTCCTCTCTAGCTAAGGTTAAATAAATGAAAGGGTAGATTCTGCTATTAAGGTCAAGAAAATAATACAAAATATTAGAGTAAATGAAAACAAGGAGAAAAGCTGTCAGTTGTGCTCTTTTTACTAATAACCCACTAGGATGCAGTTGCACAAAGAGATCATGGTCAAAATATGATTCATGTAGAAAAAATAGCAGCTGCTATGTCTGGAGTTTATTGGAAAACTAACAGCTGGATTTGAAATCAATGTTATTATTATATCTTTTGATAGAGGTTACATTATAAGGGTCATTTTCAGCAATTGAACTGACAGTTCCCCAGCACTACTGCAGAGAACAATGATTGATCCAAAATATATACAATTACTGGCTTTCCAATTGTTCCCAATAAAATACTACCTATAACCAGGTGGAGATTTCCTTTGAAAGCCTTTGAATAATAACAGCTATTGTCTACAGTTATTTTTGGATGCTTTGTAGTGCAGACATTGGTATAACTATTTCAAATATCAATGATATTTAAGCTACATGTTTATCTGTTAATGGTAGTTGAATGTTAATGATTCATGATAAATAATTTTTTACTGTAATGCCATTATATTAGTGCCTATATTTTCTTTTTTCAAAGCGAAGACTGAAAATCCAGCTCCCCTTGGCATGGAATTTAGGTGGAATCTGTCTCCATTTGCCCAATACCATTCACACTTGACAAATCTTGACCTGTCAGTATCAGATTTAGCTGCTTGGCCTTTGTTCCCATTCCCTTCCCTCAGCATGACACCAGCATTTTATGTATTTGGTAAGAGGCCTTTCAGCTCCTTCTTTTGCTATTATTTGTGCCAGAAACTTGTGGGAACATATTTCCTGTATTTCTTCTCTCTGTACTTCCTCACAGGTAACATTGGACTGTGTGAATGATAGAAGAAGGGTTCGTTAAGAGACCTACCAGACTTGGCCCATCTCCTGTCTGTTGGTGTTGTCAACAGGGTGTTAAAGGGTGGGAAAGATGTCAGGAGTAAGAGATGGAAGATGGTGTGAGGAAAGGAATAGGAAAGGAGGGAGATTTTTGTTTGTTTTTAATCCATAGAATTTCAGTGTCTCACAGCCAGATTAGTTTATCCAAAAGGACAGTAAGTACTGACAGAACAGGGGAAACAAGTTTTCCAATATGTAGTACGCTAGGCCAAATGTCACCCAATGCACCTTGAATGTCTAGTCCATAATGCCATATGGAACAAGAATCTGTGAAATTCAGAGTTGTGTGTGAAGAAGGCACAGTGCATAGAAACTGAAGTTAGAAGTTGTCATAGAGTTATGGATACCTGTCTAAACTTGCTTTATTTCTCTTCAAGCTGGGTGTAACTGCTGTTATCTTTTACATCGTTGTTCATAATTAAAAGAACAGGCAATGCATATGTCTTAAACTCCAATGGAAATGTTCAAATACCCAAAATGACAGGGTTAGACTTTCTGGGTTTTGTTCAGGTGCTTGGATGCTCTTCTTCCCATCATTTGCTGCTCATATTGACAGCATTCAGTCTTATCAGAGTAGGCTTTGCTATGCTTTGCATAATCACTGCATGGATGCTTTTAAGTCTGTATACTTGAAACAGAAGAGCCCCAAGTACATCTCATTTGTACAAAACCTCTAAAAGTTAATTGCAATTTAAATCCAGGACAGCAATAATTAAAATAACTGCATGAGGGTTTTTCAGTGTCGGCTTATAATTTTTGTATTACCTTTTGTCTCTCATGTTTACAGGATGTGTATTTGCAAGTGAAATCCCTCTTTAATATAGTCTTTGCTTTTCAAAGAACCTATTGGATTTCCCTTGTGTAAGGGTTTAATAATAACAATAAGAGTGATGGTTAAGATTACAAAAATGCCTTTTCTACCCTCAAAACATCTCTTCCCAATGGTAGGTAGAAGGAAATAATCATTGCACCTAATAGCAGAGAACAGATGAATCTTCAAACCTTGTGGCCCTATTGTATTCCTTCATATCATCCCCTACTAATATTTAATCCTTTCAAAAATCCTTTGACTGGCTCGATCTTCTCTGAGCTTCATTTTCCTAAATCTTCTCATGCCTTTTGATACAGTTAAGAAGATTAGACAGACTTAGGAGCAAAATTTCTTTCTTTCTTTCTTTCTCTTTTTCTCTAAACACATGAAGACTTCAGAGTGTCTCTTAAGAACAAGCTATTTTCTGAAATTACAGTGATTGTGTCAGCAGTCTGTACAGCCATGTGGCATTTAAATCCTAATGCAGGGTCCATTCATCTGAAGGAGTCATTCCCTTGAGTACGCTGGGGTTGGGACCTGGCCTTTCCATCCATCACTCCCCACATTTCATCATTTCTTAATTAAATGAAAGAGAAGTGGGCCAAGCACCAGTGCCATGAAATGCAGACTTTCTACCAAAGATACATGAACAGAACATGTGTGCAATTCTCCATCACATCTGAGGCTCCCAACAGTGGCATTTGTAGCACATCAAAAAATGTGCTGCTTTTTTCACAGAGGGCAACCATGAGATTTTGGGGCTGGCCTAGGCTTGTGACACACAGGAGATCTCCCAAGAGAGCCCCTGGCTGCCTCTTCATCATCTGCAGGAAACTGTCTGGGCAACAGGTACAGGAAAGAAGAGGAGCTTAAAAAGCTTAATTCCCCTGGTTTTGCCTCCGGGCTACAACAGCTTGGGCAATGAATGCTGCCATCCTCCATGGCTGCAGTTGGCACAGAGCTGTGCCGGGAGGAGCTGCAGCAGGCTCTCTCTGGGAGCCTTTGAATTACAGCTTCTGAAATCTGCTGTTCCCCACGTGTGCTGCATGTTTTGTTGAGCTGTCCCATACTCTGTCTATTTCTGTGACACAAGAAAGCAAGGAAATAATAACTTAACACAAGAAGTCAAGGCAATAATAACTTCAGAAAAAAAATCTGTCTTACAGCACATAATGGTGGAAGAAAAACTGGTAGGAGGCAAAAGCCATGTCATTTAAGGATTTCAGTTTGCAGTTCAGCCCAAATTTCTGTCTGTCCTTGGCCAAACCCATTTACTTTCCTTTTTGGCTTCAGAGAAGAATAGAAAATCCCAAAGATGATCTGTAGATGAAATCTGTTAAGGATTATGAGACATTCTTATGCAAATGAAAGCCCTAAAAGTGTTTAACTAGACAATGTGCTTCCAGTAAATATAAATGGAAAAGATTTCCCTAGGTTTCTATTATGGTTTACCCATAATCAGATTCCAAAGTGTAGCAAAGGCAGATGTTTGCCTATTCACAGAGTTTTTGTTCTTGCGCTTTCAAGTATCCCACAGAAAATCTGATTTAAAGTTTATGTGTAAGTGGTTCTATAGGATAGTAATGCTTAGCAAGTTTTCTTGTATTAGCATATTAATCCTGATAATGTAACTGCAAGCCTATTGCCTGAAATTTCTAAGTGGTGCAGGAGGCCTAGCTCCCTGAAATTAGGTGATTGATGTGGCATGAGCTAGGGGAAATTCCCTAACTGCCACGTTTTAACCCTGTCAATCAAAGACCCTGTTCCACGTCTGTTATTTTAATATTCATCACATTGTTTTACTATTCAAGAGTTACTAGAAACTTCTGCTGTTCTGTAACATTAATTGGTTAATGCAACTATGTTCTACCTTTGCCCAGAACTCATTGGAGAACTGTCATCCCACATCAATCTGTGATTTGATGAGAACCCTGGACTCTTCCCCTCTGACCACGCCTTTCCGTTCCCCTTAAAAGTCTGTGTAACCACCCCCTCAAGGTCTTTCTAATAGCTCGCATGCCCCAAAGAGAAAATAAAATCTAGGTGCTGCTATCAGGGAGTCCGTTCTTGCTTCTTTACTTCTACCTGCTTTATTATCAATGACTGCTCTGCCTTCCACTGTGGAGGCAATACCTAGGTAAATAGATAGACAATGAAATACCTCTCCTCTGCAGCCATCTGTTTGACCGAAGGCGCTGGATAGTTGTCCCGCAGAACCCTGGGCAGTTTTGTGGTCCCTGAAATGCGTTAGATTTAAACCCATCAAAAAAGCTTGGATTTTCAGTGTGTTTAGCACCCACCGCTCCTACTAAATTAAACTTAATTAACTTACCAAAAGACACAGTGGGAATATCAGCAGCAGCAGTAGAACCAGGGGATTCCTCCCAGTCAGTGCAGCATTCACACTACTCATCTCTATTACAGAGAAGCCTATTAGCAGGAAAAGTTCAGCATACAGTAAAGATCTTCAGCATAAATAATGGAGGGAAAATGGGATTTTGGGTGGACTGAAGTCAGTGGCTACATAGATCACTATTCAGCTAGGCCTTCGTTTAACCTTTTGGTGTTGGTTCCCACGTACAGTAAGCATTTACCTGCCCTTAGCAGCAAATAGCCTGTATAGAGTATGAAAATACTCTTTAGATTCCTGGAATGACATGTAATAACCTTAGAACAGAATCAGGCCTTATAATGAAGATTCAAGAAAAAAAAGCGAAGGTAGTGTTGTTCCGTATGGAAAGTTATTGGTTAAAGTATTTATATGCCTACTGCAGGAGAGTATACTTGCAACTTCCAGAAGCAAAGATGTAGTAGCAATAAACTTAAGAAAGGAGGGATACTAAGCAGTAATGTACAGTAGTAACTGGAAAAGAAATCTGCAACATCTCACAGGACGGTGGTAATCAAAGACAGTTTTAAGAAATTAAGTTGAAGTATTTTTATTTTTGAAGTATATAAAGAGTGAGGAATTAATTTAGGATGACCTGAAGATTTTTGCAAAGGCCAATGCTGTTGGAGTGGAATACAGATGATTCAAGAATATTTGTAATATTCAAGCTGATGAGAATTTGTCTGCAGTGCACACAGTATTGGAATATCATTAGCTAGGGTACAACATTCTAAGATTAAATTTACAGAATGCTCAGACGTTGTGATTTTGTTTTAATAATGCTAATCATAGATCTTTTGAACAAATGTGATTAGTTAGACTATATGTTACATATTTAAATCACCACTACTCCTCTGTTTCACAGTAACTAAGAGCTCTGGGCAATAATAAAATGTGAGTAATGACCCTTTCCATTTAAACTCTGTGAGCAAGAGGTAGAAATTCTCACTGTTTATGGGAAAATTGTGGTTGGGGGAATGAAACAGCAGTAATTGTTCTGCATTAAGTAAACAAAGGAAACTATCATATATTAATGCACTCTCCATTTTATTACATCTTAGTCAGAAACTCTGATCAGCTGTGACAGGAAATGAATGATTTGGCAGCACCCAAAGGTGCTGCGTATTAATTTATCGTAACAAATAATGATGGTGTGTCAAAGTAAATTATGTCACTTCATATGTTATATGTCTTTGTATTAGAACACCAGCAGAGAAAAAGGGTTGTTCACTCTCCCTTTTCAAAGTCAGAAGTGTTATGCTATCCATGTGTTGTCTGGTTTTATGTTTCCCTCCCTTTTCACTATAATTTGGATTATTCACAGGGCAGCTGTGTAAGCAGACAAAAATAGACACCCACATGCATATTTTCCCAGAAACAATGGGAAATTCTGCTTCCATACGCCTTTGCTTCTGCACTGAGAGAGTTAAATTCTGATTTATATAACATTAGTGCTTGAAATCCACACCAGAGTTTGCATTTCAAAGGGAGATTACATATATGTATGTAGATAATCACTTAAATATGTATTATATGTTCACATGCATATGTACACATACACACATGGATTCATAAGGTAAGGAACTGTTCTTAAAGCTAAGGCACGAGCATCTATAAGGACAGAAATAAAGGATTCATTTGTTTTCATCCCTGAGGACCAAAACATGAAATCTTAAGTGATTTGTCCAGTGCCTGAAAGTAACATTGTGCCCCCAACAGGAAAGTAACCTGGGTCTCATTCACTGCAAGCCTCAACTGCTTCAGCCTATTTTTCCTCTTCAGTAATATTTTTAATCTATGCCTCCAGCCTCATGTGCCAGTGGTACCTTAACTTTTATTAAAAGTCCTTTTGAAGTCAAATATCCAAATTCAGAGTTGATAGAAGGAAAAGCAATTTTGCTGGGTTTGACTGTATTGAACTGATACCAGTTCCCCAATTAAAAGTTACACAACTGAATGACCACTTTAGTGTCTATTTTTGACATTTTTCAGGTGTAAACTTTGAATCACTGCATTTTTATTAAATGGAGTGAAATTTCATCCTGAATAGATGAGATCTTTCTGATAAAGATGAAATACAGGGTAAAAATACGCACATATGTGTAATGTGAATATTATTGCCTTGAATTTCCCAAACAAAATCCAATTTGCTGCCAGATACAAAAATTAGTTTGCAATACTGTCCTTATAGCAAGTCAAAAAAGTGTTGTATTAGCTGGTTTTTTATTCTCAGAGGTTGTCACAGGACATTTCTGCAATGAACACAATTTAAAAAGTAGTTGGGAAAAACATGTCTGAATATCCACTTTTTTCCATTATGTAAACTTATTGATGTTATATGGTCTCCAATGTTCATTGCAACAGCAGCCAAGGATTTGAAAAATGAACAGTATACTCAGCAACATATACAAGTATGCACAATCTACTGATTTGGAAAAGAAAATTCCAGGGGATTGCATCTGTGAGTGTGCAGAATATTCACATTGGCACCAAAATCCTTTCACAGACCCTGAATTCCCCCTTACTTAGAAGTCAGTGCATCTGCTTTTCTCCAAATGTGTCTGGACCTTGTTTGGACTTAAAACCTGTTTCGCAGCATCGCTGCAATCAGAGCCAGGACCTCTCTGTTTTCCTAAACTGAGCTTCTGCAGTCTGCTCTATTAGCAGTGGAAAGCAGTGGTATCCTGGACAGGTGATGCTTGGTCAGGCAACTTCTTTTCAGGTCAATCCTATTTTTCCACTCAAACCAAAGTGACTCTTTGCTGCTGAGTTACATCACAGAATCACAGAATATGTTAAGGTGGAAGAGACCCACAGGAATCATCAAGACCAACTCCTGGCCCAGCACCATCCCCAAAAGCCACACCATGTGCCCGAGGGCATTGTCCAAACACTTCTTGAGCTCTGTCAGGCTGGTGCTGTGACCACTGCCCTGGGGAACCTGTTCAGTGCCCAACCACCCTCTGGGTGAAGAACCTTTTCCTGGTATCCAACCTAAACCTCCCCTGTCACAACTACAGGCCATTACCTCAGGTCCTGTCACTGTCACCACAGAGCAGAGATCAGTGCCTGCCCCTCCTCTTCCCCTCAGGAGGAAGTTGTAACTGCAGTGGGGTCTCCCCTCAGTCTCCTCCAGGCTCAACAGACACAGTGCCCTCAGCCACCCCTCACACGGCTCCTCCTCAAGGCCCTTTACCATCCTCCTGGCCCTCCTTTGACAGACACTCTAATAGCTCAATGTCTGTTTTATATTGTGGCACCCAAAACTGCCCCCAGCACTCGAGGTGAGGCTGCCCCAGCCCANTCTGCCATGGACCAGGATGCCAGGGCCCTTTCTGTGGCTCTCTGACCGCTCATTCCCCAGTCTGCCTGTACATCCAGGGTTGCCCCATCCCAGGTGCAGAATCTGGCACTTGTCCTTGTTAAATTTCCTACAGCTGGTGATTGTCCATCTCCCTAATTTGTTGAGGTCTCAACCATATTTATAGTTACTTTGCCTTTGTACCTGATTTATATATTCCTTTATTAGAATTTCTTTGTTGTCAGTAAAAGAGAACACAAGTGCTTCATAATAAAATGGAACACACGTTTAGTTACCGTAGCCTTGTTTTGCAGAATGATTTTAATATTTTTTAAACCCACAAGAGCATAGGGAAAACTGTTAACTCAGTCTTTATTGACTCACTTAAAATGACAGTAGCTCCAAGTAGCACTGCATGTCCAGAGCTACCCAGCTTGAAAGTTCCCACTAATTTCTTTACATTTTAGGGTTAAGGATATGAGCAAAATCTGTCTGAGATAAATTAATCTGGTGTGATAAAAGAGAACATTCTTTAATTGCAATTTAATTAATTGCATTTATGCTTTTAGACATGGAAATTATTGATGCTTAAGATGAAATCTGAGAATTAATAAGACCTGAAATATTTTGCTGTATTTATTATTTCTGACAATCCATCACTTTTTCAACTATGACAACGCAAATTTGCTGCCATGAATCTTCATCTATGTAACTCGATCATAAATCTTTCGGGGCGTATAAACTTGAGCTGTAGATCTTGGTCACCCTGAAAATATATTTTATATTTGTGGATCTTTTATATTCATAGAAATTCAAAAAAATACACATTTTGTATGCTCTTACAAAGATTTTGCATCCACAATACAGAGAGTGATGTTTGTTGGTGTTTTTATCCTGCTAAGTGTGACATTGGTAGCTCATGCTACAGACCAGTTTCCCTGGGACAGCTTGACTGTACAGCTGTTATTAATGTGGGGTAGGTTTAAACTGAATGTCTTACTAATTTAAGGTTTAAGATTCAATTAAACCTTAAATTAAATTCTTCTTTACCAGAAAATGATCAGCATCTAAGTGTGAGTATAAATAAGCATCAAACAAATTGGTACCATTAATATCTCTTACTTATATTAAAATAAACATACATGGATGTGTTCAGAGCTTTTTTGGTATTGTTTCAATCTTCAGCTCTTTTGTCTTCAGATCCATTTTTAGGTCAAAAAAATTTGCACAGTTTTTCCAAGAAAACTTGAACAGAGTCCTCAAGTTTTTCAGGAAAGATTGGGATAAACAAAACGAGGAAAAACTTTCAACAAAACTACCTATGGCTACTGGCATTTGTGCCTTTTAATGGCATGTTTAGAATCAGCTGCTTGTTTATTTATATGCTCACGTACATACACAGACAGAGGTTTGCAGCTTTAACAAAATTAAGATTGTTAGTACAACAGGTGTTCAGGATTTTAACAAAAATGGGTATTTGAATTGGGAATTAGGCAAAAGAGAAAGAAAGGTTTGAGAAGGAGGTGAATGCAGTGTCAGCAACTGATGTGAGGGCTGTTCGGTTTTACTGTCATGAGACAGCATGACTGCAATAGGAATTAGATGACTGATTTTGTATTTCAATTTTAATTGAGTTTTCAATATATTAATTCTGTAGACATGTGTCTGAGTTTAATAACCTTCAAATACATGTTCAGATTGAATGACCAAGTCAATTATTCCTCAAAAATGCTTCTTAGGATCATGTTGGAGGCATGCAAATAGCAAAGGAAATATACTCATGAATATGCCACTTGTTTCCAATATAATTTCTCTCAACCTTGGCAGCATGTTTTTTGTTAAATAATTATTCCTATATTTGAGGCATTCTTTAGTACTGCCTACAGTAAATGAAAGTTGCAGCACTCCATACTTTTGCTGAATAAATGAGTTTACAATTGCAATGCCATTTGAGGCAGCACTGTATTCTCAAAAGTGGTGAATGTGGCTTATTTGGACTGTGAACAGTGGGACCTTCCTGCAATTGTGGTGTTCAGTGGCTGTTGGGCTTTCTCCCAGGCAGTTTTTATCAGAATTAGCTAGGTAATTCTGGTATATAGGAGAGAGCATTTATATATTGTTGTACAACCACTGTCAAAAGACCAAGCTTTTTTCCTGCAAAAACTTGTAAATGCAAATAGCATATTTATCTTTTTTTTTTTTAAGTATTGAGCAGGCATGGTTCTTTTGCACTGAACTTTGAAATGCACTACTGCTTAAATAGTTTACTTTGTTATCCTTCACCTCTTTAATGGGCAACAAGGTAAGGCGTTTCGTGGAAAGGAAAAAAAGCAAAACCAAGTTTCCCTTGTTAGTGCATGTGCCTTTTATCAGCTACATGAAAGCAAACTATGCTACATTCAGAAGCACAATTTCTTGCAATAGGTAATTTAGCAAATGCCGTCATTGAGAAAGACATATTTTGATCATAATATGTTTCTTTAACACAATTAATCTGCATGTCATGGGAACACTTGGCCTTCACCTCTTCCCTCTACCCTATTAATCTTCTAGCCTTTTTATCTCATCCTTCACACTGAATAATGCCATCAACTAGGAACCCAAAGGATGACACCAAAGAGAAACAAAGAACCATCATTGAATAAGATAAATGTAGTGCCACTTCTGCTCATTCTAATTTACATAGAATTTAGTGGGGATTATTCTGTCACATCATCCATCACAGACAGACATTAGGGTGGGAGTGAAGTAAGCAATTAAAAACATGTTCTTCATTCCAGGTATTTTGTGATTTCTTATTCAGTTAGGTTCCATTGACTGTTTCTCTCTTTCTGCCAAGTATAAAATCATTTGTCAAATTTTGAGGTTAAAATTAGTGTCCCTGAAAGGGCTTCCATTGACAGCCACTGAGGATGAAGTATATAAATATATTTTACTTCTAGAACACGTGCTGCATTACAATGACAGTTGAAGTTTCCCCAGGCTGCCCCATTATCATGTGCTTCCACTTTGGCCCGTGGTGTAAACTCTTACAGATAAAATCTAATATTTTGACATTTGAGTTGGTGGACTCTCACATAGCACAGTGCACCTCTAGCACTCCTGCCTGAGGAAGCTATTAAGTGCTGTTTAGGATCTCTAACAGGATTGAAATATTTTATATTCAGTAAGGACAGTCAGAGCTATGCAAGCTAAGATAATAAGTGTAATCAAATTTCATACTCCAAGGAATACACTGATTGCCTCAGGGATCAGGAAAAATTTAACTCCTCAGGTTTTGTGCTGCTTCATGCAAGCAGAGCAGCTGTAACAGGGCAGAAAGTCCTCTCAGGCACCAGATGTTGTCCACTTTTTCTGGCAGGGTACCAAATTGTATAGACCAGGAGTTCAACAAATTAAAACCTATAGAAGAGAGAATCTTTGATGCTATTAAAAATATGACTATTTGGAGTGGGAGATTTTCCACACTGGAGCAGTTTAAATTGGGAAATGGTTTACTTTGGATTCTTGTTTGTCTTTGCTTTGTATCATTTCATAATCCTAAATACTTCAATTCCAATCTCCTAGTTAATATTTCTGCATGGAAAAATGTGTGTAAAGCTGTTGGCATCAATCAGATATTCTCTGTACTGAGTCCTGGGTCACGTAAACCCTTCATAACACCACCTAAATTGGGGAGTTAAGTGCTTTACACCAGCTTAACATCTTCTTTATTATTGAATTCCTTTGTTTCTTGATTTGTGAGAGAGAAAAATCCTATGGTTACTTTCAAATGGGCTGTAGACTCATTTTGGAGCCACAAATAAATATTTGTAAGGCCACCTATGCATTTTCCTGTTGCTGTAAAAGTGGTGAGGAATGCTGCTTACCTTGCCCCATGAAGACTTTTTCAGCCCTCCCTTGGCTCAATGAGTCCTGCTTCTGGAAGGTCCTGCCTCTGCTCCCGCCAGCCCCTGCTGGTCTGTATGAGGTTCTTTTCTCCCAGCTTCATCCTGGTGCCTCTGGCTGCAGCCCTGATACCGGTCCCCTCATGTGGTGACCTGTGGTGGGAAGGACCCTTGAGCAAGCAGGTATCCCCGTTTTCTTTACCTGCTTTTGAAACTTATGTTCTTTATGTTGGTTTCTGCCTTCATTGCCTCATCAAAGCATGGTCTGAGGCCTCTTCAAGTGATGAGGGGCAGTAATTTCCCTGAGGAGAGGGTGGGGGTTCAGGTCTGCATCTGCCTGGTTGGGTTTTGGGGCTTTGCTGGTCTGTTTTAAGTTGATGTCCTGAAGCATGAAATTTTCTGAAAGGCTTTGTGGTTCCTTCCTAATTTGCTTTTTCTCCTAAAAAAAAGTCTAGCCTAGCTTCATTTATTTGTCTGTAAAAGCATGTAGGTTTAGGTGGTGTGCTCTAGAGAAGAGACAAAATGTTAGCAGGGATCTTTGGCCTCCAATATAACTTGATTAAGTCAGTGACGTTGTACCAGCATAAAGGTAGTTATAGATCCAGTCTTATGCAACAACCATGTGTTGTATTTTTTGCTTTATTTAAATGTTGGTTTTTGCTTTGTTAATTCTAAAAGAAGCTGCTTGTACTAGTAAGAATATTTGCAGAAGTGCAGATAAAGTCCTTGAAAGAGGAGCAGGTGGAAAGCTCAGTTTGGGAGGTGATACTCAGGGCTCGGGGAAAACCAGGGCAGCCTGTGGACAGATGAGGGAGGAGGGAGGGATGAGAGAGGGCTGATGCTAAGAGGATTGTCATTGCTGCCCGGTGGCTGCTGGCAGAGGTGAGGATGGAAGGGGAAGTGCTGTAACTGTGTGCTCAGTGTGACTGTCACAGCAGGCTCAGCCAGGAAGGGTGTCCTGGTAATGGAAATAAATTGTGTGCTGTGGATTTGCAGGGGAAAACACAGTGGTAGAAGGTAGAGAGTAAGATGTTAACTGCTCTGGACTTGGAAGTGTAACTTAGATATTGAGGTGAAGTGAAAAAGGCAGAAGTAAAATTAGCTGACTTAAAAAAGGAAATGTGGAGTACTGAAAGTGAAAAACAAGGAGACTGCCTGTCTATAGAATATGGTAACTTAATGGAAGTGCAGCTTTCCTGGCTGTGGCCCTGTAGCTATCCATCTGAATATCTAAAGAGCAATACATCAGGAGAAAAAAGGCAGCTCTTCCCTGTTCTTTGCTAGGAGAGGTATATCCTGAAGGTCTGAAAGCACTTTCCAAAAGATAAGTAAGACTGGACCAATTTTAAGTATTAATATTAATAATGCTGTCTTGCACTTCAAGGGTAGCTTTGTCACAGATTTTGTTGTCACAGTACAAAATGGCAGCATGCAGAATGATTGCTTCCAGTGTTTTTCCTCAGAGCTCCCTGTGCCTTCCATGAATCACTTGATAGGTCTAGGCTGTTAGCTGTCACAATGACATTTGTTGTTTAGATTATTCAGGTGTGACTGGGGAAACAGAAAGAAGAGTTTGCTAGCACAGCTCCTTTCATGGTGGTTGCACCTTGTGCTGGCCAGACTGCCTTAGATCTGCTGTTAAAATCAGCATCACCTACTTTGTACTTCACAGCTTCTGTGCTGAGAATCAAATCACCTGGGTGGCTGGGGCTGGTTTAGTAACATAATTAAGTAGTCTAAGCAGCATCTTAGCAGCTGCACCAAGAGGCTTTAACCTCCGTGTATACACATTGCCTGGGATTTTGTTTTACAAAAAGAGGGATTATTGTCACATTCATTGTAATCACTCTAAGTACTGTAGGCCTGATTCCTGACTGCCTTGTACCTTCTGCAGTCATTTACAACTGTCTAAAAGGACTGTAATATGCAATGACACTAGAATGGCTGTGATATTATTACATTTACAGAGAGATTGATTGTACATTGTATATGGCAATGGAGAACCAGGGCATGTGCGGAATGAGTAGAAAGTCAGTGTATTAAGTTATTTCTGAGGTGTAAGTGAGTGCATGGTAGAGGAAAGATGTAGAAAGAGAAAAGAAGACAGTAGAGACTTTATATTGTAATTCTACATGTGCTTTTTATTCAAATCTATCTTTGCTGTAGCGCTTGGGCTTGCTGGGAGTTGTACTGATCTTCAAGGCAACTGAAATACAGAGTTTAAACAGTGAAGCATTAGGATTTTAGCAAAAGGTTAATTTACTGAAATTAGTTAAAATAGGCAAGCAGGCTAACAGGTTCAGCTGGACTTAATTAAGAAGGTTGATGATTAGCTAAAGAATCAAGCTTGGAATTTATAGTGATTGATTATCCTGCTATTTTGTTTGTTCAGCTGCACTGGTGCTTAGCAGATCTAAGGAAATGTAGACAATTACTAATCTTTCAATTGAAAATCCCATTTAGAGAGGATGAAGGGAGGAACTGGAGGTCTTCCAGGGGCTATATCGATCAATATGACCCAGAAAGGTAGAAAGGTCAAAGCGAGGTAGAGGAAGATCACTTCATCTTCAACACCCCCTCCTCAATTCACAGGACCACTGACCCATTACAAAGGGCTGAATGTGCATGCTTAATTAGTTTTCAGCTAATTACCATACGAAATGGGGAGTGGGAGGTGGCAATGTTATGAATATGTAGTTGTACTGAACTTTTGTAAATAAATAGACCTTGTAATGCTTTGTGATTTTGTCCCGCATATTAGGAAGCGATTCCATGCAGGCCTGGCCGCAAATAAGACATCTACTTTCTAACCTTGTTAGAGAATCTTGTCTGTCTCAGTTGGGCATCGATATTAGATCTATACCCATATTTTGGTAAATCACAACCCTTATTCTAAGAGTGCTCTGTGCTGGGGTGTTTATTTTTAGCCCGGTTATTTTCCAGATCATATCTCTTCAGTCTGCCATGCCAGGAGTGGGCCAGATGTTTGAAACTGGTTGTAGGCAGTAATGATTTTAGGTAAACATAAAGGCAAATCTGATAGTGATATTTGCCACCAAAATGCTTCGTCACTTCACTTAAAAAAACCCAAACAAAACCAAGAGGGAACAGTAAACAGGCTTCTGCTTGCTGTACTAAAGCTTGGATTAGCTTGCAGAACCCCAAAGTTTGAGGTAGTTATGGCTACACTGCTTTAGAGGTAAAGTTTGACTGCCAGGATTTCTGTGCCCTGAGAGCCAGCTCGCTCCACACAGAGCAGAGCACAAAGAGCACAGACAACTGGAGGTTCAGGCTGGCACCTGAACCTGAGCTTACAAGACAGCCCTTGGCTGGTGATGTAGATAAATCTCCTTTTGCTTATGTATATCTGGCTCAACCTGAATGTTCTAGTGTATTGCCACTCAAGCTGTAAATAGATAGATAATTTTACAAGTGCCAGGGAAAAAAGAAGTTGCTTCATCTCTTAGGGGCAGCTTATATGTCACTGTCTGTGATTCTGATAGCACAAAATGTCTCAGTCAGGAAATGTCAAATCTTAAGTATGACAAATAATCCTAAATTATATTAACATTTATTAAGGGGAAGGTGGAGAATGCATTTCAGAGCTTTAGTAGGAGTTTTGCTAAATTTCCATATGAAGAAATCACTCCACTCTTATTGTTGTTTGGAAGTACCATATTTCGAAGGTTATGTTGTTGTCAAGGCAAAAGGTTCTGTATTGCATTTTCAACCAAGCCTGACTGATTAAGGGTGTTGGGAAGAATATGTTTTCCTTCCAGAATCTTAATTAGGTTGACTTTAACTCATGACAGGAGATTCTGCCAGCTGTCAGCTACTGCTTGGATCTCCTACTAATTAAAACTCTAAGGAAGCCTATTAAAGGTGTTCAAAAAGTAAAATCTCCCTTTAAAATATCTCTGGCACTGCAAAAAAAGTGTATGACAGCGCTATTTCAGCACAGATAACTTGTCTTTTGCTTTTCATGTTGACAAGATGCAACTCATATTATGTGGCTGAATAGGCTCTTCATTCCAAACCCTTATCTGCCACCTTCCTGTGAGTGGACTGAATGGAATTTAAGGTGAAGTTTTGCTGGATTTCAGTTTAGATATGTCTGACGTTCAGATTTTCTCCTAAGATGAGCATGGCTGATACTGAAACACTTCTTTTAAGGTTTAATTTCTGAGGCGGCAGCATCCTGTAGTTTGTAAATATTTTCAGCATTGAAACAGATATAATTTCTAGTTGCCGTTATTTTGGTGCTGCAGTTCATGTTCTTAATTAGATGCTGCAACTTGGGTATATCAGTATTTTAAAGCTTTTCCAGTGTACCTGTTTCAGTCATGTAAAAAAAAAAACCTCCTTACATACTTAGTCAATTTTCTAGACAAACAAATATCCCAAGCTACTGCCAAAAAATTAGTTTTGGCAGTATCTCTTACTCCACTGGGGAGCTGGCAAAATACCTCTTAACTTTTGTAGACTGTCTGCAAAGGCAAAATTTTGCTATTATAACTGCATTTTGTCTTCTCAGATGTAGATAGATAAAGATCTAGGAAGATTTTGCAGAAAGAAAGGACTTACTGCAACAGCAGGAGATTTCAGATGGCAGGGACATTGAATGGATGGGAAACAACATTGTTTTCCAGAAGGTCATTGAACTTCTCTCAGATTGTCATAATTTTGTTGAGACGTGAATTTCTAAGTCCGTTGCTGGCTTCTTGGTAAGGAATTTCAGGGATAAGAGAAAAAAATTTGTGGCAGATGAGAATAACTTCGCTGAGAAGCTTTCTCAGTAGATATCTGCTAAGAAAATTAACCAGCCTTAATAAGTTCTCCCACATGTTCTGGAAGGTGGTATGTAGGATTTCTGATTTGTGGAATAAAAAGCTTAGAGTTGCTGTCAAGATTTAAGGTAATTTGGGATTAGTCAGAAGTGTGAAATGTGGCATTCCTTCAGAAGAGAAGTTACAGTCCCTTTGAACTCGTGCATGGCCCTTCTCTGCTACCTCAGCCACTCGTGATGGCAGGTGCTGCTGCTCCTGTTATCCTGGCACCTCACAAAAGTCCAAGAGCTCCCTGTTTTTCCTCTAGGCTTTTGGCCCCATGCCAGGTGTGGTTTTATTGGTGCTCAGGCTCTGGTTATGAGCCTTCCTGGTGCTCCTGTTTCCCAGCCAGAGGAGTGTCTGGCAGCACCTGTCCAGACGAGGGAGGTGGATCTGGTTCAACAGCACAGTAGCTGAAGTGTCAGTCACGCCCTGCTTTCCTCTTGGGAGCTACCAGTTCCTGTTCCTACACCTCCATTGAAAGAGATGCTTTTTTGCAAATAATTGCCAAATGTTCATGCTGTACATGTGATCCTCTGTAGACCTAGGTGCTTATTTGGGACAAAATTCTTCCCTGCAGTGTTGCATTTGTTCATTTCCTTATTCCTATTCCATGACAGCCTTTGAGTCAGTATTGCATTAATCATATTTTTCCCACTGTTTCTTCAATTAATCATGATGTCATGCCAATGGGACTTATTATCTATTATATAGCTGTAGCTTTTATAAGGTGCTGAAGCAATTCTTCAAGCATTTAACAACTTAATAGCTTAATAAAAGGGTAGGTTTTATTAATTGAATTTCAGACAGCGAATTCCATCATATACTTTGGGAAAAGATAACATGATTATTGAAACCTCAGTACCTAATAGGCTTGGATGTGCCCATTACTGGAAAGAAGAATTAAAGTTTTGGGGGAAAGAAAACAAAAAAAGCCACAACAAGCTTATTTCAGCACTCCTGAAAGGATAGATTAATGTCAGACCTTTCGAGGCAATACTTCAGGTTTATGCAATTCTCTTCCTTGATTTAATAACAGAAGCGCATTCAAGAATGAGATTGTAGATATTTCTGTTTGGTTTGGAACAAAAGCTTCTTGGTGTGTGTTTCTGTATGTTTGCACAACTAAGTTTTTTTACTTTGAACCACTTCCTTTCCTTCTCTAAAAGAAATATAGCTTCTGTTCCTGCTATTATGATGGATTATCTAGTTTTTTTCTGGATTAAAGATGCACATTTATTTAATATACAGCTGGTTCATCTAGGCACATTTGTGTCTCAGTTGGTAAAGTTGATTAGAAAACCATTTCTTTCTCAATCAAACTGCACAGAAAGGAAAAGTGAAATTTTTTATTTATAAAAACTTCACTCAAGAGGCACTGGATCCTTATTCATGTATTAATTGGCTCTTGTCATCTGAGGATACTAAACTATTCTAACACTGTAATATGGCTCTGTCAGAGTCTTAGTGGTGTAGAGTTCTTTTTTAGGTATTACCATATGGGAATCTCATTTCATTGTCTACGAAGCAAAACGGATTATAAAATTATCAGTGCATCCATACAAAGTTCACATGGCAAGTGAACACCTCTGGACTACTGAGTGGTACAGCTGGTAACTCTATTCCTGTGCTTCATATGCATCATTTTGATCTCATTAAAACTTTGTGATTAGAACCTCAAAATAATGGTTATGTTATCATTGAGTGCTGCATCATTCCTTACATCTGCCATTTTACAATCCTTTTTTTATATATATCTACATCTATATATCTGTACGCTCACACAGAAAATTTGTGAGTTTACATGGGTTGGTGTGAAATCTGAAGCTGTCAGATTTTTTCCCCACATTCTGAAAGAGCTGTGCAGATATTTCCCAGTTTTCACATCAGCATAGGTACCAACTTATCTCATTGAATGATAAGCTGTGGCAAGGAGACTTTAACTTTTGACCTGTGGCAGTGCTAAAAGGTGCTATTTAAAAAAAAAAAAAGACAAATTGTAAAATTCACCAAGGTGCTCAGATAAGATATAAACTACTTTTTTTTTCAAAGTGATGTGAAGACAAACAAAATCAAAATACAGAAGGTATTGATCTCTTTTATAGGTAAGCTGTTTTAAGTGATTTAAGCTTGAGACTTTAATCACTGTGCTTTACATAAGTTTGATCTGAGGGGTTACGACTTTGAACTAACAGCAGGCTGAGAATGTTAATAGGGTGTCAGCTCAAAGATCCACTCTAAAATACATAATGTGTGTTTTAAATTGGGAATTCGCTGTCCAGCAGAAGGGTATCTCTGCTTTCCCTACCTCTGTGAAAGCCCTGGTGCCTCAGGCTGGTGCTTGACCCTGGGATCCCGGTTGTTCCTGGCTTGTCCCATGGCACTCTTGTCTTGGCCCCACATGGTCTCTTCGGTGATGCCCTCCCTTTTCCCACTACCAGCTGAGAATACCTGCTGGTATTCTGCTGGTTTCCAGCAAGAAAACCCTTGTAAAAGTAATACCTGACTCCTTGTGAACTAGCAGCAGCATCCTTCTGTTGAATTATATCCACTTGCACTTACAGTTCCTTTTTGTGTTTCAGGATCTCTTATGAGAAGTGATTAGACCTCCTATTTTGCACTGTTTGGCAGTTGGGTGTTTGTAGATTCTATGCAAGAGTGATTTTTCTGCCTGCTGAGCTCATTTGCCTTATTGTACATGTAAGGCACAATAATATGGCCGTGAAGGGGACCATGGTAGCATTTAGACAGCGATTAATTCCTTAAACAACAGTTTAATACTTCAAATATAGAAATATTAAGTGTATAATTCATCTTGATTCAACTCTTCAGATACAACTAGTCCTTCAGGTAGTTCACCTTGTTGCATCAGAAAAATAAGTGCGGTAACAGTCATGTTGCTTTCTTGAAAAAAATAAAATTCTTTATAGGTGATACAGGACTAATGAAAACTAGAAAGTGTCATGCAGTGTTTTTATACTGGATGGTCTTGTACTCTAACACATGCCCATAAGAACATTATGTGCCAATTTTACAGAAATGCCTGTGGAGAGCTTTCCAGTAGCATTTTCACAGTTTTAGTAAAATTATGGAGGAAAAAACAAGTGGAGTCCTTTTGTTTCCTTTGTAATGCCTTCCTTGCCTCCTCTTGACTCCACAGTTTAAATTAGGGCACAGATGCCTTGAAAACTGCTCAGGAATACAGACTGTAAACAGTTTACCTTTTCATCCCTCCTCACTAGTTCATATGTTCAATAGCAGGACAGAAGGGCTTCTCTGAAGTTCGCAGCTTTTTCAGAATATTCTAGAGCTAAACCCAATTTCCATAAGTGTCTCTGAGAACAGGGCTGCCGCAGGGCTACCAAGACACACAAACAAGGTTGTGGAGTCCAAGGGATGTGTGTATCTGTTTTATATCAGGAGGAAATTTTCTCTGTTCAAGGAGACATTTCAGGAAAGTTCTGCACAGACAACACAATGGGGAAGCAAATTGTGTATACAGTGTTTGAAGGCACCCTTCTAATTAACCTCCACAGTTACTGTTATTCTGTTAGCATAATTGTTGATGATATTGGAGAGGTAACAAAGTCCTTTGATTTTATAGAAGCTGTAATAAACATTGTTGTACCATTGAATTATTGTCCAGACGCATCATCTTATTTCTTTCATTTTGAAGAGCTGTGCCATAGGAAGAAAGAAAATAAAGTTAATATACAACAAAATCCTCAAGTGTAAATTTATTCTACTTTAATTATGTGACTACAGCAAATTTTTTCCCAGATATTTGTTGTTGTAGTATTTGCTTGTATTTAGTGTAACTGATTATTTTTATGCAAGAACTTTAGTTTCTGGAAGACATCACAGATTTAGCTTTTTTTTTGGCAGTTAAGTGGCAAAATCCTGGTGCTCCTGCCTATAAATGGTTCGATGAAGAGTTAGGTTGCTGCTGAAGCCTTGCTGCCTAGAGATGCAGGGTACCCATTTGTCACCATCCATTCTCATTGTGAAGGGCTCTGTGAGTTGCAAGGGTGAAAAAGACAAAGTAGTTTTTTGTGGTCTGTTTAGGTGTTACATGAGTCTACACATAGTACTTCCAATGCTGCTTCCATTTTGGTAAGCATCCTACGCTAATGTGTATGGTATCCTGCTGCTTTTTGCATGATGGAGGTTGGAATATAAATATCAATGTTTTGCATAGTTTCCCTATTTGGTTCTCTCCCCTATACCTCTCTTCGGTCAAGTACCTATTAAACTCTTTCATTAAGCTAGAAACGTAATATTCTTCTTTAAACTGTTTTTACTCTTTTATTAAAAACAAAGGATCAAAAATACTTGTAAGAAAATCCTCAATTTTGATAAAATGGTGTGTAGTTGCCAGATTCACCATCATGTTTTATTTTGGAGTGAACATAGAAAATCAGGCATGAATCAAACAGGTTTCTCTGTCACTTGTATTTTGAGAGGCCACAGGATACAGTTCACAAGAGGAGTATTTACATTTTCAGATGCCTGGAGTTACAGTAAAGTGTTATGTGGGACATACAGACCTGTGTGATTTCTGCCATGTCCTTTATTCCTTATCCTTCCTGTTGGTTGTTTAGCTGTCTAGCACCTGTGCAGTCAGACAAGCATTCCTGCTAGCAATTTTAGCCTCTCTTTAAGAATTTACACCCCTACTTGCCAATCCTCTTCTATCCCCAGTTCTCGCTCTGATTTTGCTACAAGAGGATATATTGAATATGATATTAAAGTGCAGAATCTTTTCCAAACTGGGAGCAAGTACACTAATGCTATGTGTGTTTTCAGGTAGAGGGATCATGCCTATAAATCCTGCTTCTAGAAGCTTCAGTCACTTCTGACGAAGGAAGAAGATTTGGAATTCCTGATTTAAAAGCTTGCAAATTCTTCTGTTTATCAACAAAGGGAAGGAGACAGAGAACCTCAGTGCACTGATCTGTGATCTACAACATGTATAAGGTATTCCTCATGTCATAAAACTGACACACCCTGAGAGGTCAGCAATGTTTTGCCTAGCCATTGTGATATTAAGTTGCTGTTGTGTTTTCATGTTGAAATCCTCTACACCATTAAAACTGTTAACAGTGGAAAGACAGGTTATGGTTCCATGTTAATGCAGGATCACCTGCTAGTAATCATGTAACCCAAAGTGGGTATGTGCATGTGATAATTCTGTTCAAGTAGCCAGAGCCAGGCTAGCTGATGCTTTTCAAACAGTTTTAAGCTGAGAGAGAAAAGTTGATATGTAGCATGTGATAATTTTCAGAGTAGCATAGGGGATTGAGAACTGATTCTAAAATTTTGAGACAAAACTTCCTATCTGAACTAGGAACTCTTCTAACAGCATTTTTACTTGCATTTACCAGCTGCAAACATAGGCTCTGTCTTTATTGGCATGAGCAGTATTTAGAGCAGAGTACATGAATGTTGTGCTCTGGCATGTAGCACTAGGTCTGGGACTGATATTTGTGCTCACATTTTGTCTTCTATAAAGCTGCAGGTAAAGTAATGGTGTATTTGAGCCTGTTAGAGGCAGTGCAATTTAAATTATGTCTGTATAATAGATACTTTGGCTGAAATTCTTATTATGCAGAGACTGAACACTCAAGTTTTGTATTAGTAGCAGCTGAACAGTCTTTATGTTGACCCTTTGCACAGGGATGAGCTTTGCCTAAGGAAAAAAGGTACTAAAATGTCACAGAAGTGTCACATATTCTGCCTACATTAACTTCAGATGGAATGTAGGATCAGAATTTGTTCACTCTGTTCTCTGAGGAGAAGGAAAGGAAAAGGTGCTGAAAGAGTGAAATGAGATTATTGGTGCTAAATGGAAATGTGACCCTCATTCTTTTAGCTAAAGATGTGTGCAAATGCTAAGCAGCAAACAGATTTAAAGTGTTTAGCTCTGTCATGTTCAAGCATAATATTTGATAATTAAAGCTCAATGAAAGCAAAATGGGTGATGGACAAGGGACAATCTTGATAAAACCCAGTGTTCATCCCCAGTGATGTGGGACATGCAACCCCTTAAGCCAGACAGTAAATAGACTTTATCTTCTATATATATTGCCCTGAACATCTGGAGTTTGGTACTTGCAAATTGATTTGTCTTAAATTACTCTTTCCCCCCCAACTTCTGTCTTATCCCTACTATATTAAACACATTCATGTCCTTATTTAGAAAAATTAATTCCAAATTTGGCACCTTGATTATTTTCTGTGTATTACCATAACTTGTTATAATTACATTGTTGGCATGAAAAGAAGACCTATTCAACCAGGAATACCCAAGTTGTCATAAAAGCTACACAAACTCATTAATCCTTTTAGTTATTTTTAAAGCAAGCACCAGAATGAACTGCAATTGATTGCAAAGGTCAGTTCACATTAAAAATATTCCAATGAGCTTAAAAATGCAGGCATTTATCTATTATGCAGCTATTGCTGGTGAAATAGGACAGAAGTGCACACAATAATTTGCATGAGCAGCTTGCAGTGCATCTCTTGTATTGATAGGCTGTTCAATATGCAGAATTTATTAGGTAAATACCAAGAGAATGTAAAAAATAGGAGATTGCAGTTCTCATTGATACACCTCTAATGTATGGTACTATTGAAATAAACCTCTGCACCTCAATACCATTTCTGTTCAGCAGAGACAGCTTTGTGATGCAATGTCATTGGCATAAATAATAAAGATGATGGTAAGAGATAAGAAGATTAGATATGGGGAAGTTGCTGTCAAGTACTACTGTGCTGCAGCAGCATGAAAATTCTATTTTCTCTTAAGAAATCTAAGAGGAGAGCATCCTATAACATCTGACTTTTTTTTCCTTTTTCTTTAACTTGCCTCCTTTCCCCAAATGTGGAATACAAATGGCATGTTTTTTGCAGCTACAGCTAAATACAATAGAAGTTTTCAGGAAGGTGAAGGGAGCAAATTAAAACTGTGATTTAATCATCTATTAAAAAAACAGGCCAGATCTTGCCCTTTGTTTGATGTGGCACCTATGCTCAGTGCCATTTCAGTTATGTGTTGCAGGTGCAGATCCCAGGACCATCCATTCATTGCCATGCATAAGGGCAGCAGCAGCAGAGCTCAGACTCATAAATTTGGAGTAGAAATGCTCTAAGCTTCTATCACTCATCCTTAAAAGTGATTGTTTACCAGCAGCAATCCCAGTGGTAGCAGGACTTGGTATGCCAGGCCTTTGAGGGAAGAGTAGTTAGTAATTGAAGATGGGATTGGTATGAAATTTTATCATCAAAGAGATTACTTTCTCTAGGTAATGGCTGTATCTAATTTTTCAAAATGTTCATAACTGTGTGACCTATGACTTCCTCTCTTGTAGGTGTGTTTCAGAAAAATGATTAACTAAACTGTCTGGGATTTTGAATTGCTAAGGTTCAAGCATTGGCGTATTAATGCTTTTTTTTGTATAAATATAAATTAGATGTTGAATGTGGTTGTCTCCAGATTAATTAGGTTTTTGTTATCAAAACTTTGGTGCAATCAGGAACATCTAATAACTGGAGGGCTAGGTTCCTTCAAAATAACTTGAAGGTAAAAATAGGTAAATAGTAAGTAGGTTTTGACCTTTTCTGTTTTATCTGTGCTTAAGAGGTGAAAAGAATTTAGTATCTTTTATTGTATGCACTTGAGCACGTGAACTGATTTTCAGTGCTGGTGTTTGACCTACCATACACTTTTGACTTGATATTGTTGGGTAAAATATTTAAAACAAATTTTCCCAATGTCAAGCAATAAGATCTTGGTTACACAACTGGCTCACTGCTAGGAAAGGTGTGGGGTTTCTTACCTCAGGGTATCTATCACATGTGAGCTATTCTTAGCAAAAGCTCAGACAGGATTTGGCATGTTCCTTGCACTGCCACATAAACAGATAAGGTCATCTCCAGGTAAGGGAGATGAAGGGAGAAGCTGCAGTGCCAACCTCAGGAAGTGCTGAGTTCTTTCTCTGGGGGCAGGGACAAGCAGCAGGAAAAAGAAATCTTCATGGTCTTTAAACTGACTGCAAGGCTGTAGGGACTATGGATGGTGATTCAGGATTTTGATGTACCTCCAGTTGGAGGTTGCATTCTTGCACAAAAGATGATGTTAATAATTTTTATTAAAGTCTCCGCTGGTGGTTTAATTTGGAGATGTTCAGCTGAGACTATTTGCTTAAGCATGTTATTTCTTGGTCTCAATATCTATAAGCAGAAACATGGAATAAAGCAGCAGTTTAGACTTGCACTGTATGCCAGCATCAGACTTTTTAAATTCAGCTTCTTGAGCTCTTCTTGTGTCCCTAGTGTGTCCCTATTGTCCCAGATACTACATTATCTTGAGGGAAAACCAAGCATATTTTAACCTCAGCAACAACTTTTAAATTTTTTCTTTCCATCTTTGGCAGAAGTTTTCAAGCAAAGCTCACAGCTTCACCCAATTCTCCCTTTCAGAATGTTGCTTCTAAAAAACTTATTATGTTTGCTTGTTCCCTAATTTCCATAAAATCAGCAGTTGCAAACAGTGCAACTCATTGTTGACTCTTGTCACTAAAGAAAGAAAGAAAGGATTGGAGAATTCATTAGAAGAACAGGCTTTTGCTGACCTAAGTACAGAATCTGTCCTGAGGCCAGTTCAATGCTGAGACCGTATAGGCCACAAACTCTAAAGACATTAAAGAGTACTAAAATTTTAGCTTTCCTTTAAAATATATAAATCCCTGCTCTTTATTCCTAATTGTTGAGGAAACCTTTAGAAATATCACTTAAATGTGCAGTGGTGGAATCTCTTTGGGGTTTTAAGGCAACATGACCACAAAAGAGTTGCTGAGAAGTCTGAATTGCCTCATGTGTGATTACAGGCCACGGAGCCCTGTGCTCAGCTGAATTGTTACAGCAGTGAGAAGCCAGATGTGTGTTAGTCTCTGTTCCAATTAAATTGGCTGCTCCAGGAACTATATGCAAGGAAGGTGTGATTTGATGCACTTACTACTTCACTTTGCTTTAATCCTGTCTCAATTTTGTTTCTGGTATGAAGTGCAAGCCATGGTGCAGACTACAACTGCACCCCGTGAAAAGTAGACAACAGGGTAGTCCCGTTGCCTTACAAAAGTTGTCTTCCAAGAATCAGGGTGTGTTAACTTGGGTTAGAGAGGAAATGGAAATGGGGTTAGAGAGACAGCATCCTAACACAGTTCTCTCTTTTTCTGATATTAAAGCTGTGTTTTAGCACCTTTTCATGGCAGTGTGTCCACAGCATTGCATCTATTTGACACACTCATATAAAAGCTGCTTTTCTTTCAGGCCTGTTCTTCTGTCCAAGACATTGTGAGATTGATACAGAGCTCATCCTTTTTAGCCTGTGCTGCTTGCTGCATGCCCTGTACGGATGAATGATTGGATTTGCCAGTTTCAGAGATGCTTGTTTCTTCTCTATCCCATAAAAAGGTTACAGATGGAAAGGCACATACTCAGTTCCACCCGACCTTGGGGGCAGCTTCTGTAGAGTTTAATAGTAGAAAATGCCTTACCTAACTTGGATGAGGACACTCTATGGGGATTAGACATAAATCAGTATCTGAAGAAATTTATTCATTCTTCCTATCAGAGATGATTTTGCAACCAGAAGTGCCTTGCTTTGACATCAGAGAAATTCTCAACAACTGGGTTAGGTTAGACATCTTTCTCTAAATGGCTAAATTGAAATGAATTGTGTCTTGCTGTGGGTGCCCAGCTTATCGTCGCTCTGGGTAGACACTTTCACATGCCAGAATGGGAAAGGAAGACCCAGGCTTCTGTGAAATAATATTGAAATATTTTTTCTGTGTTAATATTAAGCACAGATCATTCTAAATTAGCCTTCTGAACCTACGCCCACAGAGCACTTCAGAGCTACTTCTAATTTTTTGTTCCTACAGCATTTTGTTATTTCTCCTCTCACAGGGCATATATTATGTAAGTTTGTGTTACGCATTGTCCTGGCTCTGCAAGGAAATGGGATTTACACAGATGCTATTTACTGCCTGCTAGAGCACACACACACACACCTAGATTTGAAAACTAATAGTCAAAGTTTCTGTGCTTCAGTGCATGTTATCTTAAAATTGTTGGCAAATTATCTACATAGAATGGGATAAAAAGCAGTTGAATTTCTTCTTTCACAAACCCTTCTCTGTGTCACATATCTTACTTAAATGGTAAGCATTTAACCAGGATGGCTGTTTTATTGGGACATCTCCCAGGAAACCAATTTAGCCTAATGATAGTGAATGACAATGACTGCTGTTTAATTGGGACATTATTAGCCAAAATTCAGCTTCTATGAAAAGTAGTTGGCTAGTGCAGTGAGGTTAAGTAGTGTTTAACCAGGTGTTAAATAGACCTACAGGTCTCAGCTCTTCTGTCTGAAGAGGAAGCAGCTGGATTTATTTAATGTATTACAAAACTCAGTGTTGTTAGTTCTCCTGGTTATGCTGTTAGTGTGGGACTGCATGATGCACGTGTTCTTTTCCAAAAAGGAGACTTGAAGTTGGCCAAGAGTAAATCCACAGGAGAACCTGCAGCTTGAGAATGGCATGCACTGTGCGGCAGCTTTGAGGGTTTGGTGCTTTTGACTCCCCCTCAGTGGCTTTGGGCTTTGTGGTAGGGAGGACAAGTTTTGACACATTCTTTGTACCTGGGGAAGAAGCATCTGAGCGCTGGTAGCAAGCAGTGTTGTCCCAGAATGACTGAATAAAGACCCAGGCTGGTCCTGTACTTGAAGGAGGGAAACTTGGATGAAAAGAGTTGCAGACTGCAATTGGGTGATTCAGGTAGTGGCACTGTCCAAAACAGATGTTGGGAGGTTACTTCCAGGGCACAGCCCTGAGACAGGGTGCCAATTTAGTTTGGGATTTAGACGTTATTAATGATAAAGTCAGAAGATTTAAATGAAGTGTACTCCATATTAGTTTAATTCTGTAAAATACATGGAATCCTCTGCCTCATCTCAAATGACTGTATCATATAAGAGGCTTGGGCCTGTGCTTGAACATCCTTGAGATCTACCTCCATTAAAGTCAGCTTAACTATTTCTACTAGATTTTCAACCATAATTTCTAACACCACAATTCTCACCTTTCACTTTCTTTTCCACTTGAATTCCTATGCTATCCCCACAACAGAGCAATAAAGTCGCATTCCTTTTGCTTCATTTATATTTAGGCCCTGAGGTCATTAATTCTTAAATTTGGTTTCAGAAGCAGTTCTTATTTAAGCGTTAACATTGGATCATACTAAGATTTCTGCCCTGTTAAATCAAGCACTTTTAATAAGAAAATGGTGCCATTAGTGGAGCATTTACTTCCTTCCCTCTTCTCCTGCTAGTGCCCAGAACATAGGGACCCTTTCCTGATGCTGTGTGGCTGTGGTGTAAGTGTGCAATCTGCTCGCACACCTGGAGTCTGTTCCCTCGGGGAAGGGCGCCTGCTCACCTCATAACCCTCCCTGCAGTGGCTGGGCTGCACAGGACAAAAAACAGCTCTCCACACTGGACAGATGTGCTAGGGGGCTGCTCACCATGGCAGCCTCCCACAGGAGACGTCTATTGTCGGGGTGGTACGTATAAATAATAAAGGCTTGAGAGCCCCAGAATGTACCACCGAAGAAAAGGAGTTCTGGTGGAAGGCTCCCAAAACTGGAGAGCTCCCCCCAGAAACAGACGTCACAATAGTTTAACCCAAGTTATGACAAGCCTACCCCCAAGTCCCCTCCTTGGATACCCAGTTGTCAATTAATTTCTATATACTCTCCAAGTTCTAGTAAGTTCTCCGTTATTCGGTTAATGATTTGTTCTACCCTCTTGACTTCTCCCTCTCTCCTCCCCATTCCCCAAGTTACTGGCTCTGTAACCCTGGACCCTCCCTAACCCTTCCCCTGTACCCTCACCTGACTGGCTGTTTATTCCCCTTAAAACCCCGTGCCACGGGCCGCTCGGGGCTCCGGTCCCTGGGCCCCCGCTGTGGTAATAAACTGCAGTACGCTCACACCTGGAGTCCCTCCTTTTGTCTTCGGGTCTCCTATGTCTTTCGCCGTCCCCTATTCCACGCCAAACCCAGCTTCCCACCGGTGGGGCCAAACTTGAGCCCTCCTGGTGCCATCCACCCCCCCACCCCCCCCCGGCTCGGGCGGTCGGGGCACTAGGATCGCGCCGGCTTTGGGCAGCGCTGCTATCTGGGAAGGCGCCACAAGAAAGCCATGAAGGAGAGATAGTCTATGATGAATTTTTACCAGAGTGTGAGCTCCCACGTGCCCAGGTGTTCTGCAGAGCCCTTGAAAGTGGGCATCTCTTACAGGATTATCCATAAGTGCAGAGCACTATACTAGAATGCAGCTGGTTCTTCCCAGTCCTAAATTTCTATAACAACTCAGGCAAGTTCTACATTAGCTAAGAAAATGTGGAGAGGCCATGATTTAAGGTCACTTTGTTTCCCCTCTGGAGGGAATTTGGTGCAGCTTTTCCCTCTCAGCTACTCACCTGCTTTTGCAGGAAGTGCTGTAACTTACGATGCTTTCAGAAACTGAATCTTGGAGACAGGTTGATTGTAATTGGCTTCATGCATGCACTTTTAAGAATGTGTAAGAGAGTATAGTTACTAGAGAAAGATATTCCAGCACCCAGTTCTGATATTCAAGAAAAATTTCTTAAGGTAAAATTTATTTTTGAGGTCTATCTCCCTAGGAAACTGTGAAAAGGTGACATAGCATAATTTTTTTTTTTAATAGCAAACCATAGCAAACCCACAAAGTTTCAAGTCAAAAAGGCTTTTCTGGTGTTTGTTTAAAAAAAACC
This sequence comes from Pomatostomus ruficeps, assembly GCA_013400735.1. NCBI lineage: Eukaryota > Metazoa > Chordata > Aves > Passeriformes > Timaliidae > Pomatostomus > Pomatostomus ruficeps. The sequence goes on from VYZT01045315.1 coordinate 66,153, forward strand.
CCAAAACCAAAGCAGAACACCTGTACAAAGCCAACTTACAATGTGTGGAAAGTACAAAAACTAAATCTGTGCAAACTCTCATACCAGCTGACCCCTTGATTCTGTTATAAATGAATGCG
>VYZT01045319.1:0-23240 GCA_013400735.1 Pomatostomus ruficeps
CATACAGTACAGGAACATCCACAGACACATACACTCTCAAGCCTCCAAAATGTCCATCATTTTGGACCATTGTAATTTGGTATGATACTTGTCCTATTTTAAAGACAGTCTAGAGCAATGATGAATAATGATGATAGTATCAGATTTTATAGCTATGAAAATGGGGTCTTGATATTGGAAAAGGAATTTTTACATCCTATGTAGCTTTGGATTTACCTGCAAGTACTCTCTGTTTGACATATTTCATTGAGCTTCATCCTACTGCCTCCTCTTAAATATAAGTAAGTATGTTTAATTGTACTGTTGCCACTCTTTATAGTGCTTCCCTTGGTACAGTTACTGGAGGTATCCATCATAATGATTTGTCTCTGGCCACTACACCTGGAAACAAAGCTGCATGCAAGCCCAGAGCCAGACAACTGCAACACTGAGGATGTGCATCCATGACTGCACTATTTCAAAAGGGGTTGCTTCCCAAGTAAATTGTGCACAACATAATTACAAGTGTAAAACTTGTATTAAATTGCTATTTTCTTTCCGTGTTCATGAAGGAGTCAAATAGCTGGTCCACAGCCAGACTCAAACTTCAAACCTCATTCAAACTATATCTGGAGTTTTATTTTTAATAATAAACCCCCCAGAACTCGCCCCACACTGCAATGTCTGCAATCAGTACTCAACAGCTTCATCAGCAGAAGACACAAAATTGCGTCTCCTGCAGAGACACAAGCACTCTGTGACTGTCCCAGACTGACCATAATTCACTGTACAGGGACAGCTGAGGGATGCTTTGTGTGAAACAAGCTCTGGAGATCCACACCCACCCGGGTTCACCAGGAAACGGCACACACACCTTCCACTTCAATGCATTGCTTCCTAAAGGCTTGTCTTAACTGCCGCACATTGCAGCATCCTAAACTTTTGCAGATTGTACTGGGAGACAGTAAAAAAACCCCACTTCTGTGCCCTCAGATTATCAGGAGACAGAAATAAAGCCTAAATTTTCAAGCCTAGAAATGCAAGGCAGGAGCATCGCAGGGGACAAGCCATGGTGTGTTCTACCAATTGCTACATTGTCTCTTCTGAAATAATGAAAACATTTCAAATATTCCTGAGTTTATTACGGAAGTACCAAGGGGCCCTAATCATGTATCAGAAGTCCATTACGAGAGCTGATATATAAACACATTTAATTAAAAGTTGTCAAGACTTGTGTGGACAAACAAGGGGGAATGCTTACACTCACGGCTGTTCAAATTTGCCAAACCACATTCTGTCAGAAACTGAGTCAGTGTGAGGGAACAATTGAGAACCAAAAAATATTTCCCGATTAAAAAACAAGATGAAATTGAAAAATTTCCTCAACATGAAATAGGGAAAAAAAAAAAGAAAAGAAAAAAAAGAAATCTACACTCACTTAAATTTAAAAATTCAAAACACTTTTGAACGATCTCTGAAAAATCATGTTTATGTCATTTATAGGCAGATTAACTAATTCAATCTTTGCATAATTATTTTCTTACCTTCTCCCCCTTGCAAACCATTTTTAGTTTCAGGAAAATTATTTCCCATATAACATTCTGAATTCTTTGCTTTTCTGTTTTCAGCAGCTTCCTTAAAAGCCAGTTATTTACTTATTCAATTTCCTTTCCTTTTAGCACATGCAGCATCTTGAGTAATGACTCGCTGTTTTCTCTTGGGCAGGTAACAAAATCCTTCTATAGATTATGGGAGCAATGAAAATCATGACAAGCTGCAGTAAATGTATGATAGTTATTTTTCCATGTTTGATGGTAGAATTTCAATATGTATGGGCTCATTCCTTCCATTTAGGTAAGTGTACCAGCGTTTAACTAGCAAAAAATTGTGTTGATGGGGAACTCTGTTCTCCAGCAGTAAGGAGGATCATTTCTCACTTCTATCCCCTGCTACCTATCAGAAAAATAAGCCAGGTGCAGAGAAGAAAAATCAAATTGGGCTATACTTAATGTACAGTAGTGTTGTGGGAAGTTAGAAGATTTAGGAGATCAGAACACGGATTTTTGTGGCTGGTGGAGGCAGCTGTAACAGTGCTCATCTATTAGTATCACCACTGCCAGTTTAGAGAGCTGGTAGCATTTGCCATATATAATCGTTGGGGCCTTTCAAGGTGAATTGAAAGATGAGTGAAGAGAGATTGGAGAGGGAGAGAAATGTTACAGCCAGTGGCAAAACAGCTGGGGTGAGAGGCTATAGACTACTCTCACTTATTATCCTTAGCCTGTAAACGAGCCTTCACTCTCACTGTTCTTTGTAGTTATACATAGTTACAAGTGTGGGAAATTATACAAGCAGTTGTCAATGCCCCCTGCCATAGTTCCTGCTACAATGAATTATTTATCCCATTATTCAGCCTACAACAGTGCCTAACACTATCGGCCATAAATCAAGACCCTACTATGTTAGCTGCTGTACACACACATGGTAAAAGTAAATCCCTCTGCCAGTGTCTTTGCACCTGAGGTAAAATAGCATGTGCTTGTTGCCAAGTTGCTTCCTGCAAAGCAGATACACATTTTGAGCAGCATCTAGAGAGAGGAGTTGGCTTTCATCTCATCTGGCCAGCTTTCAGGTGTGAAGCAGGCACGTAAATAACTGCACATTAGCATCATGGGTCCTTGTCTTCACTGAGAAACCGAAGAAGCAACTCGGACATCTGGCACAGCTTGGCAGATGGTCACAACACTACAGGACAGAACTACCGCAGAGAAAGCAAGATATTGCACTGGCTTCTGAAAGGGACTGTTTGTCTTTTCCTTTCACACGTAGAAGTCCTGTGGATTTTTTAGGCTGTCTCCTGATCCATTGGATCCCGAAGTGAAAACTTTAAATGGTATTATCTACATAATATTCAGTCATGCGCATGAGGGCTAAAACCCTAACACATGCTGAGAAAGTCTAGTATTTTTTTTCCCCTTTGATAATAATACACATTCTAAATGTTGGTTAATGATGCCACAAAATCAATGCTGCATTCTTAAAGCAGTAAATATGAACCATAAAACCCCTTCAGCACCTTCTAAAACCTTCCTTCCTCCTCGTCTTTCCTCTCAAATGCCCAGGAAAGGCTAGTAAGAGAAAACATTTCACCAAGGAAACCTATTAGATTGAGATAGCTTTCTTGAAAAGAGCTGACACTATTTCCAAACAAGGAAAATAGAAAATAACAAAACCTGACAAATTAAATGTAAAAATTCTTTGAGGCAGGCCAATAAAAACCTGAGGAACATTTCTCAGAAAAATTGAAACTAGAAATAAATCTTGTTCAAATATGCAAGGAAGAGGAAGCTGACCAGATAGTCTGTGAGGCTAATAGGTGATGAAGAAATAATGGAGCACATGAATCAAGGCAACAGCACAAAAGTTAGGTTAATGTTTCGCATCCCTTCTCGGCATGCATGACTCTTCAATATCCAGGCAGAGTCCCACACTGGAAACACGACAGCAGATGCACCACAGTCCTGTCTCGAAGTGGGAGTTGAAAACATTTTTGGCCAGATTGACATAATGGATGGTAACAAAACTCCAGGACCAGGGCTAAAGAAATTTAACTATGAAACAGCTGAAATAAACATTGTAGGATGTAACCTCTCACTTAAAATTGCCTCAGTGCTAGCAAACATGATTGCTTTCAGAAAGTTTCTAGGAAACATCAGAGGAATAATATTATACTGCACAAAACACTGTAGCAGTGGATAGAATCAGTGGGCATCGGGAGAAACCCTGCTAAACTTTCAGTGGTACCTAGGAAGTCTGCTCAAAGACCATGACCCCATTATGCCACACGCTGCAAACACACAGAGCAGATTGCTTCTAGGCCAAACAACAAGCAGAAAAAATACACAAACACTGATAAAGGAGGTGCAGTAACACAGATTGACTTTTGTAGACCTTTTGGATGCATTTCTGAATGCTTGTATTACGGCTTTGTAAGTTAAGTGTTTAACATACACAGGCAAAAATAGAAATGCCAGGAGAAGCATCATCTAAGGAGACATACATTGGCAAGAAAAGAAGCTAACTACAAAACATTGCATCTACTTGTCTTATTTGTGTTAAAGAAGTCTTACACTGGTGATGAGATGCCCCAGGTAGCATCCCTATGACACCAGCTTCTACTGAGATTTGTAAATGTGACAGCCTCATTTCTTTGCAACTTAACTCTGCTTTTTGAATAATATTTAGCACCTACCATGTCAGGGTTTCCTAAAATTTTAAAACATGTTAAAATTAATATTACAGTTCATTCCCTTCTGTTAAGTTTAAAGCATTGCATTATTTATATAGTATCATGATATTATCATTACATTATTTTCAACACATTTTCTTTGGAGTGCTCGGGACCTGGTTTACTGCATCTGGTTGGGAGTCAATACTACAAAACATTTAAGAAGAGCTAATATGACTTTCATGAAGCAAAGTAATGTTTCACATACCTGTGCCAGTTCTGTGAAGGAGTCAGGGAGAGGTATGTGAACCTTGTGAATATAACTACTTAAATCTCTAGAAAAGAGTCACAAAGACCCCTTGAAGAGCTCCTAGAAAAAAAAAAAAACTGCTTTGGGATAAAGGGAAAAGTTTTCCTACAGCTAACTGGCTGACTAAAGGGAACAGCAAATGGTTAATTTTCACAAAAGAAAGGAGTCACCAATGGAGTCTCTGTAGAGGACATATTCTCAAGCTGATATGATTTGTCATATTTATAAATGATCATGAATATCAAACTGACAAAGTTTAAATCACTCACAGAAGTAAAAATGAAGGCTGATTAAGAAGAGTTGCAGCAGTACTTCACAATACTGTGAAATAAAATACAAATTGAAATTCAATAAAGACAAATGCGATGTCAGGGAAAAAAATGACAATTCTAACTTTATAAAGTGAATGTGAAGCTCTCAGCTAGCTAATACCACTCAGAAACAGAATCTGAAGGCTATAGTAAATAGTTCTATAAAAATGTCAACTCAGTGCCTCACAATGGTAAAAACAAAGACAAGCAAAAATGACCAGTAGTTTGGGGAGAAATAGGAAAGAAACCAAAAAGATGTACTGATGCATAATATGGTGGCATCATTGGCAACAGTGATGAAGAGAATTAGGTGATGGCTGTCAGGCAAGGAAGAATTAAGTCAAACTAAATGCCTTAAACTGGCAAGAAGACAACTGAGAGGACTATGACAAAGATCTAAAAAATCACAAGAGGTGTAGAGATGGCGCAAACCACCTACTCAAACCCAGGGAAGAGACTTCAGGACATTAGGTACAGTCAATATTCCTGTTTTAGGACATCATGGATATGGAAAGTTTCCAGGGTCTTAAAAAGATTAGTTTGTGGAAGACAAACACAAGAAGTAAAAGTATACCTCTGAATAAGAAAACCCTTATGATCTATTTCAAAGGTTGGGAGATCACAACCACAAGAAATGCTTTACCAGTTACTAACATAATTATAACTTTTGAAGTTGCTTCTGACATAGTTCTGTGTTAGAGCAAGATTATAGACTTAAATCAACAAGCTGATTAAAGAAAAAGTCAATAGAGGATACTCAGGTATCCAAAAGTATGAAAACTAGAAACAGTCACAATCACTCTCTAGTTACACTACATCCAAAATTTCAATCTAAGTGGGGAGAACTACTTTCTTTGGAAACTTAAGCATCCAGGATGATCCAAGGTAAAAACAAGTAAGACTGACACTGGTGTATTACATATAAACATACCTACCCAGACAACTGCCTAAGAACTGGATGTGCATTCAGTTTTGCTTCGCCTGTGACAACATTCCTGTACTAGACACAGATTACACCTGAATAAGCAGCTGAAAACCAGAAAACTGCATTGTGCCAGCCTGTTGGCAGGTACTTGCAAAGACACTGTGAATAAAATACTCTATCAAGTCTAGAGGTGGTCCCTCCAGCTCTTTCCTTTCATCCACTGTAAGAATACAAGCTCATGGTCCACCCATTCACCAAATAAACACCTAATTTAAATCTTTATGTCTGCTAATAACTAAACTCATATGTAAGTATGCTCAGGCTCAACAATGAAGTGTCATTGAATGACTTTGAAAGTGCAGATGAGAACAAAGATAGGCTTACATTGTTTTAGAAAACCAAGGTTCTGAAAAAACATTGCTTTGGTGCTGGTCCATGAAGGAAATTAAACACTCTCTTTAGCAAGAGTTTTAGGTAGGATTCTTCTGTGAGACAGAGAAAAAATCTCCTTCCTGACACACTTTTTTTGTGTCACTGTGCAGTCAAGCTAACACTGAAGGAAGCTGTGGACTCTAACTCATATCATGGAAGAAGAAGTGCACTCACGCTGTCTTTGCCATGCTTCCATCCAAGGAGGTTCTGGCTACTCCCAAAGGAGAGTTATCCACAAGGCCTGAAAGAGCACAGCAGAGGGTTCTGTGAAGACCAGGTTGTCCTTGGTCTTTAATCTGGCATTTGTGGTGGATTGACACTGACTAGATCCCAGATGCCCACTAAAACAGCTCCATCACTCCTCAGCTGAGCAAAGAGGAGGAAATACAACCAAAGATTTGTGGGTTGACATAAGGACAGGGAGACATCACTCAATGTCATGGGCAGTAACACACTTGGGAAAATTAGTGGAATTTCCTACCAGTCAAACCAGAGCAGGATAATGAAAAGTAAAACCAAATCTTAAAAGTGCCTTAACCCCACCCCGCCTTCTTCTTGTGCTTAACTTTATTCCCAGTTCACTACCTTCTCCCTGCCAGAGGCACAAGGGACAGGGAGTGGAGGCTGTGGTCAGTTCATCACACATTGTCTCTGCCACTGCTTCCTCCTCAGGGGCAGGACTCCTTTCCTTGCTCCAACATCAGATCCCTCTCACAGGACACAGTCCTCCACAAACCTCTCCAATGGGAGTCCTCCCCACAGGCTACAGTTCTTCCAGAACTGCTCCATCATAGGTCCCTTCCATGGGGTGCAGTCCTTCAGGAACAGGCTACTCCAGTGTGGGTTCCCCATGGAGTCACAAGTCCTGCCAAGCAAACCTGCATCAGCCTGGGCTCCTCTCTCCACAGGGCCTGCCAGAAGCCTGCTCCAGCATGGGCTTCCCAAGGGGTCACAGCCTCCTTTGGGCACCTACCTCCTCCAGTGCGTGGCTCCTCCATGGGCTGCAGGTGTCTATCTATAGACCTCCATGGGCTACACTGGCTGTGCCATGGACTGCAGGGAAATCTCTGCTGTGGTGCCTGGAGCACCTCCTCCTTCTTCACTGACCCTGGGAGGTCTGCAGAGCTGTTTCTCTTACATATTCTCTCTCTTCTCTCTGGCTGCAATGGCTTCTGAGCAGTAATTTCCTTTCCCTTCTTAAATATGTTATCCCAGAGGTGTTCTCACAATTGCTGATGGGTTCAGCCTTGCATAGTGGGAGGTCTGTCTTGGACTTTTCTGCCATTGGCTATGTCAGATGTAGGGAAAGCTTTCAGAAGCTTCTCATAGAAACTGATCCTAAAGCCCCACCACTACCAAAACCTTACCACACTATCCCAGTACAGCATTCCAGATGTGGAAAGGTCAGAAAAGGTGGCCTCATGACAAGAAAGTAGGTGTGCTTACAGGGCAGAGCAGGTGCAGCCATTCATAATCTCACATTTGAAAGAAACATTATAGAGTGTTGCTACCTTCCAAAACTTTCACCCCTTTTATTTAAGAAATATAATTGGTACAATAGTCCAACAACACATAATACCAAGTCATGTATTTCTTTGAAATGCCAGTGTTTCTGCTACCTATGCTATAGAATCAGTTTGCATAAGTCTTGCCACAGCAGAACTGGACAAAAAATTTTGGGGTAAGCATCCACAGATTCCTATGACTAGGAGGAGAACTGGCATCTGGAAGTCTCTAAAATGCCAGACTTCAAGGTCAAAGTAATAGAACAACAATGCACAACACACAGTGTCAGCAAATAAACAACCAATAAATAACAGGTACAGACATGATCTGGATACATGCTAAGCACAATTAATAGAAGCATCTGTGGAAAAATTATAAAGACAGAAAAATGAAATCCAAAACTGAGACTGTTGTCTTTAAAGTAAATAAGTCTTGGGTAGAACTAAGGCAGTGCCAAAATGATCAGTCAGAGAGGCTGAGTGAGGGGCAGGAGGTAGCAGTTTGCCATACAGCAGTAGGGCTACATAAAAGTGCTGCTTTGGGTTTTTTCTACAAGGTTTTTATGGGCACTTATGTGCACAATTAAAAAAGACTGCAAAAAACACCAAAATGGGAACATTGTTCCAGGCACACTTGAGTAAGGTAAAAGAAATAGTAAAAAAAACCCCAAGAAAATAAGCTGGTGTCTTCTTAAGACACAATCCTCAGATTCTAAAATGAATATAATCTGTCCTCCTGTTGCTACACTTCCTTTTCATTCATGAGGACTGCCAAATAACAGGAGAAAATTAATGGCAAAAAAGATCATCTGTTTCTTCCAACTGGTTTGTTGAGTACTTTAAAAATTGGCAGCCTAGAAATGTTTCAAGCCAGAAGGGAAAATATTCATGTACCCACACATCAAAGTGTTTCTAAAGAATGAGCATATGTAGTTCTGAACATTTCTCAGGTGATCAAAACAAATGCATTTCTAAGATGCTGCTTCTTGAAATATAACAGGCAGTAGGTCAGGGACCACAAAACTGGTTGATCAAACTGAAGCTTTGACTTTATAGCTAAATAAGAAGCAAAAAGGGTTCTCTGGAGGGCTGAAAGCAGGAGGAAATATTAGGTGGGGAAATTATTGGTACTATAAAGAGCAGAAGGGTAATCTTGCTAAAAGAGATGAGGTATAGTAAGAAACAGAGCTACACACCTAAAAACACCCAGGAAAATAGTTAGGGAGGATTAAATAGCCACCTGTATGAGACAAATTTTGTTGTTGTTTCAAACTCAAGGCATTGCAATGGATCTGCAGACGGGATTAACTGGTCTTTGGGAATAGATGTTTACATAAGGATGGTTTGCCCCACTTCTTGTCCTTACAAAATTGAAGCCCCAAATTAATTTGACTCAAAATTGAGCCCCTAATTAATCTGAACATTTAATTTTAATCTAAGGTTATGAAACTTCTAACTATCAAATTTTCATGTATTCAGAATACTGTGCTTAGTCTTTCACAAACTGCTTGCTATGTTCTGCACTGAGGGAAGTCTCAACCAAATATTTTCTTAGGGAGACAACAGCTTCATAGTTGGCAGTGAATTGAAATTTAATATGTTCTGAGAAGATTCCCTTATCTCTCCTTTCTCTAGCATTCATTTCTATTGTAAACCTCTAGATTATGATCCCACAGCGATATCCAGCATCTTGTACACACAGATGTCCTTTTGGAGTTTTCCCCTTCCTGGAATAAGGACATCAGCATGCAAAGCCACCACACACTCTTCGGGACTTTACAAACACTTTAGAGAATATGAGACAATGTAGAACAATTCACATGTGCTAACTTTGCCTAACAGTCCTTCACTTAGTGGAGAACAGCCTGTAGTGAAATAAAACAGCATTATGTGAGACAATACTTAAAAGTCTGTCCTATGCAGCCATCCAAAGAAGCAGACATGATAGAATTGGTTTTATTATCAGATTACTCTCGTTTCTTCTTATCATGGAAATAGCCTGGAAGTATGATAGATGACAGAAGTTTGATTGACTCAATCTTCTATATGAGAGTCATGTAAGCAGATTTGCATTGACCCTGAGTGTTCTTTTGAGACCCTTTAATTCATGAGTTTCAATGTTTTCACAATGCAAATGCTGAGTTCCAAAATGAGGAAACCAAAACAAGCAGCAAGGACCTGCAGTGTCAGCCACCAAAAACATAACCAACACTGGAACTGTGTTGGTAGATTAAGAAACACAGAAACACAGAGAAACAAGAGTTGAGTCTGAGAACTACACGTGAGCAATACCATGCTAGTACATGCTGCAACTGATGATTCAAATTGTTGGTCAGAAATCAGAGTTGATCCCAGACACTGCTCCTTAGATAACATTTAACTTTCCTGCATTTTTAATATCTGGAGAATTTAACACCTCATAAAGCAATCTAAGAGTGGTCAGAATGGATCAGCAGAAAGAAGCTGATCTGCTCAGTTTGGGTTTCCATTCTGCACTGGTGGCAGCAATGATGCTCAGATTATCATGCAATTTTTTAGTGCTTTTGTACAGATAAGAGTAGGAACCAGAAGCAGAAAAAGGAAAATATTACATCTAGTGCACTAGTAAAGAAGAAGGGCTCTAGAGTGAAATACAGAAATGGATCCAAGCCAAACATTTTGTATCCAAATTGCTCCAAACATTGTAGGGTTTTTGTTCAGACTCAATGGTTTGAGAAGCATTTGCCTCTAGACAGCTATTAAAAGGAAACCAAATATCAAAAAGATACTGGTCTGTGATGAATTTTGTGTGGCTGCCTGGGGGTAGATGGTGCTCATACATGCAAAAGAAACAGACTGAACAAGGCAGCAAGACCTTGGACATGCATAGAAAGTTATTTTCTTTAATGAAGCTCTTCTTTTTCTAAAGGCATATGAGCAAGTGTGTAATAGTGGTCCTTCCCACAGCAGAGCTTCAGTGGATTTCAGAGGATTAGAAATCTGGGATTATATGAATAATTTTCATGGTCAGCAAAGTCATAGTAGGGCACAACAGGCATATTAGACTTTGGTGTCTGGCCACTAATGATGTTCTCTGGGGTCAGTATTTGGCATGGTCCTGTTTAACATCTTTATCAATGATCTGGACTAGGGGGTGGAGTGTACCCTCAGTAAATTCACAGAGGATACCAAGATGGGTAGGAGTATGGATCTGCTGGAGGGTAGAAAGGCTCTGCAGAGGCGTCTGGACAGGCTGGATCAAAGGACTGAGGTAAACAACATGATGTTCAACAATGTGAAGTGCTAGATCCTGCTCCTGGGTCACAACAACTCCAAGCAACTCCACAAGCTTGGGGAAGAGTGATCTGAGAGCTCAGTGGAAAGGGACTTGGGGTGCTTGTTGACTTTTGAAGGGCTATGGGCAACTGTGTGCCCAGGTGGCCAAGAAGGCCAATGGAATCTAGGCCTGTATAAAGAATAGTGTGGCCAGCAGGACTAGGGCAATGATTGTCCCCTTGTACTCGGCTGTACTGGTGAGGCCACACCCCAAATCCTGTGTTCAGTTCTGGACATTGAGGTGCTGGAGTGTGTCCAGAGAAAGGCAATGGATCTGGTGAGAAGAGGAGGCTTAGGGGCACTTCACTGCTCTCTACAACACCCTGAAAGGAGGCTGTAGTGAGGTGTGGATCAGTCTCTTCTGCCAAGTCTCAAGTGAAAGGACAAGAGAAAGTGGTCTTAAATTGCAGAAGGGGAAGTTCAGATTAGATATTAGGGGAAAAAAAAACCCCCAACAAAACACTTTAAGAAGGGTTAGGTACTGGAATAACTTGCTCAGGGAAGTGGTCGAGTCACCACCACCACACTGATGGTTGGACTAGATCACCATGAAGGTCTCTTCCAGTCTTAATGATTCTGTGATTCTTTGAAATAAGAACATTTGACATATCCTAAAGCACATTATGGTCTGTACAGTTATTGAAGGTGCAGAGCTAGAATTTAAACACACAATTCTATTTTATGCATTTATTTTTTTGGTCTTCATTGAGACTAGAAAACAGTATAAGGTAAGAGAATTAGCAGGCATCAGATATCCCACTTCATATTCTGCCCTGGAAACTTTGTCACAATTTCCTCCAGCTGAACCCTGGTCTGAGACAGATGGCCCGCAGAACTGCTGTCTTCACCTAGCAAGGGTAGTGTGGTTTGCTGAGGAGGGAAAAAACCCACATGATTTTTGTTTCTCATCTTATGGCTGATGGGTCTGCGCCAGGAGGAAAAAAAAAGCAACCCTCATCCCTAGCTCACAGGCACTGAGAAGCCTATGACTGACAATAGCCTGTAAAAGCTGCACTAATAATGCCCTCAGGCTCTCATAGGGCTATCTCCTCCTTCCTCACTTCTGCCTGCAGTTATGTTTTGTGCAGCTTCCTGCATATCTCCTACATGATCTGAAGCAGAATATGTTGAACATGCTACAGTTTACATTATCTGCAAGCTCGCAGATAAGCCTGTTGCATACATTCATTAAGTGCTTTGCATGGAGAAGGACAAAACTGGACAGTGAAAGTTTTGCTTTTTTGTTTGCAAGACAGTGACTCTCACTCTTATGTATTAAGAAGAAGGTGAACAGAATGGAAATAATTTTGTCCTCTGCCTTGTATCCCTCTTGTGTTATCTGGCCCACATATGCAAAGCTGGTGTAAGGGCTTTTCCAAGTCCATGCATTATCCCTGCTGTGAGGCAGAAAAAAAATAAGGCTCTTGAGCTGTCAGATCCTACTTCCTCTGCAACATTTTAAATGCAACAATTTTTCACTCTCTGAGTCCTTGTAAACAGGTTTTATAGAGCTTTCAACTTGACTCTATTCTGTGTTGTAGAAGAATTGCAAGTGTTTAGGTTCTAAACCCTTTTTTTAGAACATCAGGGTGGAAGAATGAATAAAGGCTTTATCTCTAAAAGCTTTCAGAACCTTCCAAAACAAAGTTCTTGCATCTATCAGTATGAGCTGGCATGAGACACCTGGTGAACAAATTGCTCACTCAAATGAGAAAAGCACAAATGAAAAATGAACACAGAGTTTTAAAGTTCTCTGTTGCATGTGTCTCTCCACCTACACTCTCTGTTCATAATTGGAAACACTTCAGGCACGGACCCATCTTTTCATATCTGCACTAAGTGCCTAATCCAAAGTGCACCACTACTGATGCACAAGCTTCTGTACTTCAACAAGCTTCAGATTAGGCCATATGTAAATAGCTATATACAGGAAAGCTCCCGGCAAAATATTTGGAAGCTTTAACTCTCCAAACTTTGAACAATTATTGCACAATAATGCTTTCTGCTACCACCAGGCTACTTCTTCCAACTCTCTCACTACCCTCCTAATGCAAACATGGAGCAATAGAAGTGTCCCCATGAAACTCATTGGAAAGGAAAGAGACACTGACTGTAGGTTCACAGTTGAGGGCTCAGCATGAAGTATGGAATGATGCATATTCTCCAGGCAAAGCCCAGGAACCAGTTCATTGACTTTATGTCTTAGGACATGCAAATCTGGTCACAGTCCATCCTGCTGAATTTTGTTTTGAGAGCTGCTCATTTGTACTTTTATTTATGAAGGTAGAATACTGCATTGGAAAACCTAATGAACTCTATATCCAAGTCCTGCAAAAGACTGGGCAATATTTGGAGGCAAATTACATTTCACTTAGCTGGCTCCTTGGACACTGAATGTGGACACCAAATCCAAGTGACTGCCAAATTGGCAGTTTGTGTCCAAGCCTTGCAGTTCTATAAGGAATGAATCAAGACAAGCATCAATGGCACAACCTCTGCTGCATCGAAATCAATGCAAAACCTCCTACTGACCTCAAGCACTCGGACTAAGTAGACGTTCTGGGAAGTGTGTATTTACAGTTACTGTGAAAGGATTTAGTTTCTTTCCAGAAACAGAAACATTCTTAGTGTGACACCTAGTGTCAGGAACAAACACCTTACCGACACAGATGCAACAGACCAAGGAAGTAGCTAAGTCAAAAGAAATGAAAATTCAAGTAACAAAAATTACAACAAAACATTGTAAACTTGAGCTAACATCTAACATACACAAAATTCTGAGGATAAAAGGCTTTTTTGATAAATAAATCCATTAAAATACATACTGGTCATCCTCTGTACTCAAACCCTGGCCTTATTACTTCTTTGGTCAGCTCAATATATTTTGTTCTCTGGACTCTGCTTATACAGCAACTACCACAGTCCAGTTTTATGGAAGTATTTCAGATGCCATTGTGGGATGTAAACTATTCCTGCTGACTTCAAAGGGCACAAAAAGAAGCTATAGGGAAGCAGATGTTAGCATATTGACTTGAGCTATTGTTGCATTTGTATGTTTTCAGGTCCTCATGAAAAAAATTCAAAAAGAAAGTAAAGATAATACAAGGATTCCGACATGATGTTCAAACTGTTAAATTCTTTTCAAAATCAAGTTAATAGCACCTCAAGAAAGGTGCAGGGAAATGTCTCTGAATCATTTTCTAGTCAGCAATTCAGGAAAGTTATCAACTCTAAATAGTAATTACAATTGATTAAGAATTAAATCTGGCATTTTTAGGCTTATATATGTTTAAACTCAGAGGATAAGACTGTTGGAAAGTGGACTCCATAATTGCTGGTGTCTTATAACCAATTTTTTTTGTAAATGCAGGCCAAATACAAAGGGAAACATAGGTCTGGTGCCACGTTTTTTGCAACCTGAAGGCTAATCTGGCAGTCAGGCTTCTGGAGGCTGATTGACAGATGGATTTCTTGATTTAGCAAAGAGGAATCATGTTTTGAGCAGGCACAGTGACATTCACTGCCATCTTCTGGAAGTGCCTCTGAAGTACTCATGCTGGAAACATTCAGAGCAATGTCAAGGACTTAGCGAAGCATTAAAATCACAAACTAATCACTGGATTGATGTCAGGTCTCTTTCCAAACCACGACTTCCTCCCAAAACCGAAGTTTTCCTAAACAAAGTTTTCATTATTATAGGCTAAACTTTCCCACAAAAGATGACCACAGTGGCAAATCCCTGAGTACTTACACATATCAGCTCAATTGCTGAACAGCTATACAGAAAGCTCTTACAACAGCAAACTTACACCCACTTTAAAAAGTTCTCTTGATAAAGGCGCCTGCACAGAAGCTCATCACCATGATTGTATTGATCTGACCATTTCATTCTATGAACAAATGTAGGTACAATGCAGCAAAAGCAGCAACCCCTACAAATATTTCTACAAGCATTACATAAAGAGGCAAAATATGTCAAATTTGTAATGTGCATTACATACATGCATACATATATATATATATATGAAAGTGGATAAATTCTTTTTAGCTGCCTCAGTGGCAGGCCATTATTTCCTGGTTAACTGGTTAAGTTCCTGTAGGGATCATGATTTTAAAAGATCAGGAGCAGTAAGTTCAAGGAAGCTAGACATGAAAGTCAAGGCTGTTATTAAACGTATCTATACAAAGGAACCTGTGAACATAAAGTCTATCTGCACAATATTTGATGATGACAATATTAAAAATTATGAGAGCAAAATAAAATCTCATTTCCTGAATTGCATGGGGCTCATTTCTCTTGTACTAAGGTAAACAGAAACTATGTAGTTATTGTTCCCTTCTCACCAGGGTTCTTTTTGTGTACAACACACAGATACTCCTCATGGATCTGGTTTTCTACAGCTAAGAAAAGCAAGCCAAAGTCAGGATGAAAAGTAACCACACCATTTACTGCTACCAGCCTGTGAGGAGTCCACCAAAACAATAAAACAGACCCAGAATATATGTCTTTTCAGCATACCTTTGCATGAAATTGTGCTTTCCTTCTGCAAGAATCACATGGGGTAGGCAAGCCATGGAGGCAGGTTATTGCAGGACTCATTCCCAAGGGCTGGCGAGCCCACCCAGTGCTGGGATGGATGTTGGGTATCCTCACACTTATTGCTCGTCCCCCAATACTGACAGAGCTTTCCATCACTATGACAAGGTGAGAGTATGAGTACTTTTGTCTCCATCAGTGTATTCATCACTTAAGTGTTAAAGAGGTTAAGAAACTTGCAAAGCAGGGCATAAGAGATCTATTTTTACTGGTTGCTTGCCATGGGTCTTATTTCACAAGTCTTTGAGTCCAGCCAAAACCTCTTATTTAACTGTAAGAGAAATACAGTTATTCAGTTGTGAAAACTGATTTTTTTTTCCCAGCTATTTTAATTGGAGGTGACTTTGAAAAAGACAGAACTCTAAAAATATTTTGGTAGGTTTAAACTTACATCTCTATGCAAGATGTTCAGCAGAAATTAATTATCTCAATTTATTAGGGAACTGCTGGTAATCGATACGGTGTCTGCTTCTTCTGTGTAACACATTTAATGCCCACTGCATGGGCAGTGTGGAAGACATTTACTCTTTAATTATGGTTACAACAGATTAATTCTTCTGCATCATTGAGTAATCAGTCATCTGTTATCTTCATGAATTTGAAATATTTCTATGACTAGTAATGAAATCATAGAGCAGAAAAATAAGATCACAAAAGGGTTTGTATTTTCTCTATAAGTTTGTTATAAGGATTGTGGAAGGTAAATTAATTCTGAGTTGAAATCTTTCACTCTTTTAAATATTTCCATTGGTATCTTCTAATAGAAAGTACAGCCAATGCAGTTTTTAAATGTTTGGATGCAAATGTAGAGCCCAAAAAACCAGCTCAAATTTAATTTCAAAATCTACTTTACACCAGACAGATAGCATTTTAACATGGAACATTTCTTTCTCTTCCTAGTGAAAAAAGAAATTCCCAAAGCAAAGGGTTCAGTCACGGAAAAGCAAGGTGTGAAGGAACACATTTTTTAGAAATCATACATGTAGTAATAGTGAGTAACTACTTACAGTGCTTAGTATGTATGACACACATTGAAGTCCTTATTCAGTCTAACACAGGCTGAAATATTTTCTTAATTTGTTTTAGAATCACTCATTAAAATCAGTGTCCAAGCTCTAACTGAATAAAGATGCTCCATCATGGCCCTAAAACATATGCTTAGCTCTAAGAGTATGGCTAAATCCAATTGTTCTTTAGAATCCACAGTGTGAGTAAAGAGTTCAGCTCATATAAATATAAATAAATATTCCTGAAATTCTTTCTGGCATAAATGTTGCCAGAAAGAATGGAAAGTATATTTTACTTTTTCATATGGAACTTAAGAAAATTGTTTATGCAAAAACACCATTTTGAGAAACAGTTTAAAACTTCTGTACTTTTCAAAATTAAACTTTTCAACTTCTTCAAATATTTTCATTATTCTTTCCACATATTCCTCTTCCCCAAACTTGACATTCATCATGAACAATTTTGTCCCTTCCCGAAGAGCATTTTTCAGTTAATTTACTTTCAAATGAAAAGAGTTACTGAGTTCTACTGGTATTTTAAATTGGCTCCAGTCTGACTTTTCAAAATACAGATTTATTTCAAAGAAGTTTAAAGCACAATGGTCAGGAGCAGAAAACTACAAAGCAGACCTAAGAACTACAGCCTTGTATGGAACACTGCAGGAAATTTTGCATAAGGGTGACTAATATTCTAATAAATAGATCTTGTTGACGTGATAGTATTAATTACTTTAGTACTGCTGTGATGTGATTTTACTTCCTACTTATGATCCTGGAACACTGCGACCATCCACAGTCCTACACACTTTCTCTCTGAAGGGTGGAATTTTGCAGTTGTGAAATGTTCCTCTGTGAGCACCACTTCCTTGTTCCTCAATGCCATAAAAACCCTTTTCTAGAAATTCTGTGAAGTCTCGAGACTAGAAGGGTCAGCTTAAATGAAAACTGTTAAGAATATTAGCATTCTTTGATTTTTTGCTTTCTCAAATACGTGGAGTTATACTGCCTACCGCTACCCTATGCATAATTAAGCAATAGTTCAAGACGGAAACCTGGAAGTACCAGGTTCCAACTGTTTCTAACTGTTGCATTTCAGATACGGGTCCTTGTTGCTGGATGTTCTAGTACATCTGGGCTGTTCATCATAGTTTGGTAGCAATATGGTTTTAGTCTATCCCTGCTTGATGAGCCAAATGCTGTTTCTGTTTGCACTGTTGAAACTATGAAATCATAGAATATGTTGAGTTGGAAGGAACCCACCAGGATCATCAAGACCAACTCCTGGCCTTGCACAGGACACCCCAAGAGTCACACCATGTGCCTGAGAGCATTGTCCAAATGCTTCTTGACCTCTGTCAGGCTTGGAGCTGTGACCCGTACCCTGGGGAGTCTGTTCCAGTGTTCAACCACACTCTGGGTAAAAAATCTTTTCCAGATAACCAACTTAAACCTTCCCTGACATAGCTTCATGCCATTTTCTCCAGTTCTGTCACTGGTCACAAGAGTGAAGAGATCAGTACCTTCCCCTCTGCTTCCCCTGCTGAGGATGTTGAAGACCACAATGAGGTCTCCCCTCAGTCTCCCCTTCTCCAGGCTGAACAAACCACGTGACCTCAGCCACTCCTCATTAGGTTTGCCCTTCGGACTCATCACCATCCTCATGGCACTCCTTTGGACACTTGTTTATAGCTTAATGTCTTTTATATTGTGGCACCCAAAACTGCCGCCAGCACTCGAGGTGAGGCCGCTCCTGTGCAGAGCAGAATGGGACAATCCCCGCCCTTGCCTGGCTGGCAATGCTGTGCCTGATGCCCCCCAGGACAGGGTTGGCCCTTCTGACTGCCAGGGCTCTGCTGACTCACATTCAGCTTGCCATCAACCAGGACCCCAGGTCCCTTTCCACAGCACTTGTCTCTAACCTCTTGTTCCCCACACTATTCACACAACCAGGGTTACCCCATCTCAGGTGCAGAATCCAGCAACAAATTACCCAACAATTACACTCCTCCAGGACTGATCAGAAACTCCCCATAGGGCTTGCTGCTTTACACTTTGATTGTGCACCGTAAAACAAGATACTTTTAAAAACCCACTCAGATGTAGATGTCAATTTTTGATCTGGGGAAGAATTCAGTTAGAACTGTTCTGCTCCAGAATTAGCCCCAGGACAATGTTCCTGATGCATGTGCATTACTGTACAGGCAGTAGTCTTTGCTCTACTCACCAGAATGCTGCCTGACTTTTGCAGCATGGCCTGTCAAAAAATACTGCACAGTACTTGCCCTTTCCATCTTTTTTACAGCTTCTTTCTTAGAGGCAAAGATGTAACTTTTGAGCTTTCAGAGAAGGTTACACAACAGCCATAAAAGAAGACTCTCTACATGGTACGGTTCTGCGAAAAGACTATCCAGAATTTAGCCCACAATACCTTACTATTGATTATTTGAGATTGTTAAGATATTATCTAATTTTTGCCCACTTTTGTACAATCTGTCTTTACCACAGACCAGAAAATGGAAAATGCCTTTGATCCTGTACCAGAAGCTTAAATGGGGAAGGAGCATCCCCCTCAGATTTCTGTCAAGGCTAGATCCAGCCAACTGTCCTTCACAGAAACGATTATTCATGAAAGAAAAATTAAATGGATGTTGATTGAGAGTTCGTCTAAGCTAATGGTGCGATCGGACATTAATGTCACTAATGGTAATAGCCCCTCTGGATGAGTTACGTGGTAATAGTGCTCCAGCTGCTTTGGCTTTGCAGAAACCAGTCAGATGACTGAGAATAGCTTTTCTGGTCTTTCTTAAATTAATCGCTGTTGACTGAAATAACAAATTAAAATTATAAGCAGTTCTGAAACTGGGGGGCAGGGGGTTATTACTATTTCTGCAAGGCATTAGATGTCACCTAGAATCTCCTTGGCTACTTGGAATTCAAATAATCACTTAACAGCTTGTCAGGATTTAGACTTAGCATTGCGGTTACCTGACACCACGGCCTGATACTGCAAGCTTCGTTCAGTAAAAGGCCATTGTAACACACAAATTGTATCACTAACTTGTTACAAAAAACAACTATGCCCCAAACTTCTTGGCAGTTAACTAGCAGTGCAAAGGTTACAAATAAAACCTGCAAGGCTATTAAACTTCAAAGTCATTTGTAGCACGGGTCAGGTGGACTAGGCCGGGGAGCCAAAAGGAGAGCCAAATGAAAGACCACACAGAGACAGCAAAGGAGAGGGCAAAAAGAGAGAGAGGGCAGAACCCTCTGCCTTTATTTATATGTTTTTACAAATCACCGTGGATTGGAGGTAGAAATCATTACCTCTCAATTCCATTGGTCAAAGCATCTATCTATCATATTTCTCCGCCCAGGATAGTGGAATGATAAACAACAGAGACAGTTAACAAAACATAGATAGTTGTCAAGAAATCATGGCCATGTTTACAGCAGAATGTGTGAGAAAGTATCACAGCAAAGAGAAACACTGCGAAACGACAAAACTCAGGACAACAGTCATTATATTGTATTTCTAATATGCTCTTGATCTTTCTAACAAAGCATTTTGAACCAAAACTGCCTATTACTTCTCACTGCCCCATACTTCTGGCCAGTGTGTGGGTTCTTAATACCCCAAAGTTTCATTTTTAAAAAGTCTTTGTCCACAAATGCTCAAGTAAATATTTCAGGAGTACAGGTTCTTTTCAGAGATTTAGGGAACAATGGAATTTTGTCTAAGGTAAAATAATTTGGTAATCACTATGGTGCAAGATGTTGATGGTACAGATTATCAAGATAAATACTTTGCTTCACATACAACAGGTGGCTAAACAAAATTTTTCAGGGCTACAGTATAGATAAATGTCAAGTAATGGTGTGAAGTTGGTACCTTTGATATAAAATGACTGATTTTTCTTTTTAATTACTGAAATAGTTGGTGGAACAAATTCCAGTGTAGTTTAGGAAAAAGTATCTTATTTCCCAAAATACACTTACTGAGATTAAGCCTGAGTGTAGTCTGATTATATACACAAGGGAAAGGCTACGTTCATATTCAGTAGAATGGTTTTGAAAGAAAAGAGTACTTGCAATGACCATTTTCTTGTCTATCCAGAAGTATTCATCAGTATCATATACTGACTCCCTTCCTGAACACGGATGAAAAAGTGGCAACAGAGTTAGGATAGACCTGAGCAGACTTTTAGAAATATAACTAGAGACAGAAACAATACGTGTTAAAGCTATAGCACAATACAGAACATAAGGTATTGAATTTGCCAGTTTTCCCATAAATGCTGAAGATACAAAAAAAATTTAACAGAAAATAGAAAAAAATGTAAAATAGAAAATAATGTTCAATGGTCTTTAATTTAGGCATCTTAACTTGGCATAGACAGTTATGTAATAATGCAAATAGGAAGATAC
Organism: Pomatostomus ruficeps; assembly: GCA_013400735.1. NCBI lineage: Eukaryota > Metazoa > Chordata > Aves > Passeriformes > Timaliidae > Pomatostomus > Pomatostomus ruficeps. The sequence continues at coordinate 21,035 of VYZT01045319.1, forward strand.
CCAAAGAAATACCCTTTCTGATTTCCTTCCATTCCTTTTCTGCATGAGATTTGTTTTGCCTCTCGGTTGGGTGTTACATTGTGAAATCATTTGGGAGAAAATAACCTTTGGTTAGTGCAGAGTGTTTTCAGATCAGAATTTTCAATGCTTTGGCACATTTAACATCATATTGCATAGCTCAAAGTGCCAGCAAATTAGAAGGTAAGGATGAGTTAGGTTCACGGCACACTTGTTGTGTTAGACCATTGCTCTGGAACATTTTTTGGAGAGAAAACCAGCACAATTGCTCTGAACTAAGCACAGACTGCCTGGGAAGACAGCAGTTTTTGGTGTGACCTGCAGCAGTACCTGAAAGTTACAATTCTCTGTCAGACCAGCATGTCTTTCCCGCTGTTTCACTGAAAGAGAACTAAGGATAAAAGATCAAAATATTTTATAATACTCTGGAAGTTGAAATCTAGCAGAGAAAAAAATTTCCCTCATGCTTCAATCTAGGAAATAAGGGTAAATACAGAACATATGTCCTCTACACTTTAAACAAATGCAGCTCCATGCCGCCATGGCCAAGTGCTAGGATTGCCCTCATTAGCTGCATTAAAGCAATATGGGAAATCTCTACACTGTTCTGTAGTTACTTCTCTTGCATGTGCAATAGAAGCATGATATGATAAAGATCAGGGAACAATATTAAACTACCTTTGTCCCTTTCTGCTCCTTTTTCTAAATTGTCATTAGAAGAAAAAATACTAAGAAAAACAAGTATTCAAGGAGATTGATGAACAGAACAAAACACCACCTCTGCTGTACCTGCTGTTCTCTTCCTCACAGTGGCCCTGGACTAGGGGAACCAAAATGCCAATTCAAATAAATTTAAAGCTAGCTGGCTATACAGGTCACATCTAATGGAGCAGAAAACCAGGCCTTTTATTTGCTGAATTAACCTAGAAACTGTTATACTGCATAGCTTAAGCAGCCTGGAATCAGAACAGGATGCCCCATCATTCCTCATCATGCACTGCCTAGAGGTTCTTCCCATGAGCTTGAAGACATCTGGGGATAACCAGGTATTTAGATACCTATAAAACATTGTGCCCTCTCAGTATCTAAGAGCACTTTTTGCACTAAGGCAAAATCTACTAAGTCTCACAACTGTGCCATTACCCACCTGAAAGGAAGAGAAAGGAGAGGGAGACAGAATTGCATGATAATCAAAAGGATTTCTTTTTTTATTGCCTCACAATACACATTATAATTGCATTAAATGCAGTAGAAAATTAAATGATTTTATATCATTTTTGCCTGGGGAGGGTGCATCTCTACTTCCCTAAAAACAGGTATGGTTACTTCTTGCCTTTGAGGCCCATCTATTGGGTCAGATCCCAAATATTTCTCTCTATTTGACTTCCTAGTTCCCTGCTAGGAAACTTCCACAATTAAACCTTCATTTTAGGCAGTCTTCCACTGAACAGGACCAATTCCAGAAGCTATACTGAATACACATACAGTCCTTGAGATTCTTTCAAAAATGCAGTTGATCTTCACTTACCATATTAACTTTACCACCTGTGTTTATGTTCCTGGGAATAACTATCTCCTATGAGAATGGTAAGCAGAATATGCTCATGGATTTCCTGGTACTTCAGTCTAAACAAGCAACACTGTTCCGCTCATCAGAGGTAGATTCAATTTTGAGTGTCTCATTTCTCCATGTATTTTAAAGTACCACATTTAACACAAGTCACATTCAAAACTGAAAAATGGATTCCATTAGTTTCACTCTTGAGATTAATGTCATTGCAACCAGATAGCTTGGAAAGGGCAGTGGATGGAGATGGGTATATATCCCTGACACTGATGGAAAGAATATTCCCTTTTTTTAAAGGTAATTGTAACTTCCAGAAAAAGCCATCAAGAACTATTTGTTTGATTTCCTTAGGAAAGAGCCCAGCTCCTTGCCAAGCTGAATGGGATGGAGAAGACAAGGAGTGAAGTTTAGGATTCTTAAGGGCACCATTTTTATCTTTATGTCAAAACCCATAACTTCCATAAGAGAGAAGCACATGTTTGTGCTGATGGATTATGATTTTTATTCTTCTATGTAAGGGCTGAAATGTTCACTTGAAGCTTTGAGCAAAACCTGGAGAGAGGATGTGATGCCTTAAGATTTAGCTTTTATATTTTTCAGACCCTGTACTGCTTTAGTGTA
>VYZT01045322.1:0-22452 GCA_013400735.1 Pomatostomus ruficeps
TTCAAGGCCAGTTTGGATAAGGCCTCAACCAACCTGGCCCAGTATCCCTGCCCATGGTGGAGGTGTTGCAGCTAGATTAATGTTCTCTTCAAACCCAAACTATTCTGATATTCTAACAGCCAAAACCCCCACTGTTAAGGATTAAGGGTTGAATTCTTGAGGTATCTGTTTGCTGGCAGTGGGGGTGAGGAGAGGAGTGAAGAGGTGTTGTGTTCTGTGTCAATTAGTTTGAGCCGACATCTGTTTTACAGCAGTGTGTATCTTACAGGTATCAACTTCAATACATGCAAGTACTCACTGCAAGTAAACAAAAGTAAAATCAAACTTACATATATGCTTCTGTCTTTCAGACTCCTTCTGCTGTCCAGAAGATAAAAGAGCTTCTGAAGGATAAACCTGAGCATGTAAGTATAGGCGGGATCAGTCTGTTGGGTGTGCTAAGGCTTTGGCACAGCTCATGATTGCAAAGCATTTCTGGCTAACTTAGAAGTTTGAAATAAACACTGAGATGTTTGTTAGAGATGTGGACATCTTTTGGTGGGGAATACATAAGCTTATTTATATATTCAGGTTTGTTATAAAATGAAATGCAGGAAACAACTGACTGTAATGACATTTCACTGTACAGTTACTTTTGAGAATAATAAAGCTGGAAAAATTTTAAGCTTCAAATATTTTTGAGCTACATTTTCATGAAACCCTTTAGTATGGCATAGTGGTAACTTCTGATTGGGAAAGAGCTCTTCAGCTGCTGATATTAAGACATTATTATTTAAGTTCTTGTAGGAATTCTCATTGTGAAGTATGCAATAATAAAGTTACATTTGTATGCATTGGAGAACATTTAATTCTTAGGAAATTTGCCAGACAGTGTTTTTTTAAGTAATCACTGTTTCACTAAATAATGAGTTTGTCATCTTTTCTTCTTGGGGGAAAGACACACAGAGACTTCTTTTATAACCATTGTAAAAACAAGCATTAGCTTTTTTTACAGTAAGTATTATTTCAAGAAGAATCTTTCTTTTATTAACCAAGACCATTGTTTCTCTTGCTTCCTGCACATCTGCAACTAACTAGACTTATTTGTTTTCATGTGTCAAACCATCCTAAGGAAACCTTGGACATACAGTCCTACCATTTATATGGCCAGTCATTTCCTGGCTATAAATAGTGTTTGCGTTTTCCAGTCCATTATTTGTAGCAGTTCCTGTAGAGAAAAGTCGGAAAGGATCAGATGCAGTTTGTCTTATTATCCTGTTTGATGACAAGTGTTACGTTTTGATACATTTTTATCATGTCTTTGATTGTGGACATAGATATAAAATTTGTCTCTTCAGATTGAAGCACTGATGTGTGGAAGGTGAGACGGTACTTCTTAAAAGTTGTTACACACAAATAGTTTTCTACTGTGTTAAAAATTGTCTCTATTTTTTTCCTTACACAGATGCTCTTTTTGCGAGACCTGAATGCAGTGAATGTTACAAACGTTGACTAGGTTGGCTTTTAAGGCCAGTTATAACAGTACACATATACACATACTTGATTTAGGGAGGGGTTTGCTTTTCAAGTGAGACTGGCAATAAAGGTAATGAAAAATCTAAGTATATTTTTCAGAACTTTGGTTTAAGGTAAGTTTTCTGATGGTGTCATTACAAGAGTTCTGTGGTAATGTAGTAATTGCCCTCGTTTTGGCCTCACAGCTTCACAATTAGGGTACTGTCTATAATCTTGTCATAGTACCTGAATTAGCACCTGAGTAAACTGTAATTTGAAGTCACAAAAATACCTGTCTTTAAAATCTGACAGTCTTTTTGAGACCTGGTTCCTGCAAGAGTGCCAATGGTTCATTACTTCAAACTTTAACATACTATAGGGCATGATCCACGGCAGCAGGCATCAGATGGTTTTTTTACCTTGGTAGTCAAACTGATAAAAAAGAAAAAGTTACCTCTTAATGGGTTATGGTAATTCACTTTTGCATTTAGGTGGTGGAGAAAAGTAATTGTCAGTATTCTGTTGTTCTGCATACTTTTTAACTGGTAATTCTGAAAAGGTTTTAAAAAGGAAGTCATGCATATGGTAGTGTTTTTTGTTGTTTCTTTTTTTTTTTAGGTAGGTGTGAAAGTAGGTGTTCGCACAAGGGGATGCAATGGACTTTCTTACACATTAGAATATACAAAATCAAAAGGCGACTCTGATGAAGAAGTAGTTCAAGATGGTGAGTTTCTGGTGCAGCAGCACAAGCTTTTGTGGTGGTGGGGATGAAACCTGGTCTTCTTGAGAGAAGAAATTGGTGGTTTCAAAGTTTTGTGCATCTTGCTGGATTCACAGACTTTAGGAAGTGTATGAAATGGGCTACTCTCTGTAATGCTTGGAAATTGTGTACTGAAGCTGAGATTCATTGCCATGTTCTACAGCTTATTTCCCTCGGTTATTTTTTTTTTTGTCCCTGTCAAGTATACAGACATTCATGTGCGCCCGCAGGTTCCAGACTTTTTGCCAGACTTCTGTAGGTAGAGTGAAAACAGTGATGAAAGTGCCCCACATTACACCAGTGAAACCAAGTTGTACTGGTAGTCTTCATATTTAGCTTCCTATTTTTTATTACTGGTCAAAAGAGAATTTCAAAGTGAATGTTGATTTTGCCGTATGTAATTACTGTTTTTTTCTGTTGTTTTCAAGGGGTTAGAGTGTTTATTGAAAAGAAGGCACAGCTGACGCTTCTAGGAACTGAAATGGACTATGTAGAAGACAAACTGTCCAGTGAATTTGTCTTCAATAACCCAAACATCAAAGGAACATGTGGCTGTGGAGAAAGCTTTAACATCTGAAATCTCAGGACTACTTCTTTGACTTTGAGCAGCCCAAAACACTTATTATTATGACTTTCAGAAGCAAATGCATTTGCTTCAGGTTTGTAGGCTGCATAAAGTGGGGATACTATTAAGAAAAATAAACTTAAATATTTGAAAATGTAAGCTGTGTGTTAAATTCCACCACTGATGTAGTTAGGCTGTAATTTGTGATGAGTTGGGATCTAAAAGGTAAGAGCAGTAAGTGCTGCAGTAACATCTCTGTGCTTCTACTTGCCAAGGAAATAAAATCTCACTGTTCTTTTCCTCTGACATTTTCTTTGTCAATCCTACTCATACTTCCCTATTCTAAACCCATTTGAAAGATTATATTGCGTTCTGCTTTGATTGGGGTAAACAAGCCAACCCATGAACAAAAAATCCCAACTATTTCTGTGTGAGTGTTTATAAAGATTTATATATACAAACACACAGTCCTTGCTTACTTTATAGTTTTCCAATGCTTTCATCTTTTTACAAGTGCATTTTCTGGTGGTTTATTTTCCCTTCAATTCAGGGCAATGGAAACGTTGTTCATATATTAATTTAGCGGTAGGCTATGGTAGCACCTCTTGTAAAAATGCTTCAAAGAGAGCTAGCCTAATTTTAATTCTTTTCCTTTCTTTGTTGAAGGCACAGTCCCTGCTGTACTTTGTCATTTTCGAAGCATGAAGTATCTGGGCACTGGAGGGCCAAAAAGTGATACACAGGCCTTGTTTTTCACATTTCAGTTTCTTATCTTGCCTCAATTATTTTGCAAAGTTGATAAGACTGCTTCCACATTCTCATTCCCCATGCTCACAGAACGTGCTGTGTTTGCACCAAAATCTATGAACACTTTTATTGAGAGATAAATCTCAGATTTCTCATTACTTTTTTTTTTTTTGTAATCATACATGCTACTAATTTTGTTAGAGTTTGAACTCTTTTTTATAACTCCCTGGATAGCAGATTTTTTCACCAAAGTTTATGGTCACTTCTGTTTAATTCCTGTCTTGAGGTTAACTTGATAACAGGAGAAAAAACATTTTTAATTAGAAAAAACCCTTCGTATTTCATACTACTTTTAAAATAATCTAGACAGTCATTAAAATACTGTAAGAGGCCATTTTTTCTTTGGAATTTACTTAATCAGGATCTTGGTTTTGTAAGCAAGTGTTTCTCAAGCTTATGTAGTCTTCAGCAGTTCTTCACTGGTGCTGAGACAGAAGTGTAAATGTCTCTCCAGACCCTCCCAAAAGCTGGTATGAGAAGGAACTATTCTGCCCTTTTATCTCCTGATTGTCCAGAGATGACATTGTGCAGCTCAGGTGCTCACTTGTGCAGAAAAGAAGCTACATTGTCTGCCTGAGCAACCCTTTTGAACAGCTGGTGAAAATGGTGCAAATAAAAAGTAGGGGACAGCAAGAGGTGAGGCGGGAGTGATCTGAGAGCATTGCACCTGCCTCTTGCAAATCCAGAGGTCATCTTGATGTGGACAGTTGTACCCGCATGCCTGTCACCAACTGCTGTAGATGTAGGATTGCACCTACATTTTGGTTCTTCCCTCTGTACCTTTTCCCAGGGCAGAGGAAAGAATAAAAATGAAAAAATAAAATTATGCTTCATCTGCTTCATGTAGTGCACAGGAACAGAAGGTCAGAATTGCTTATAGTCTAATAGTGAATACTTGAATTTTGGTTGTGTATCACCTTTTGATGTAAAGACACTTATTTCCTCCAGCAGTCAACTGCAGCACTCAGTTACTTTATATAGTGATTCAGGAATTAGTGATAATACACTGGTGAAGTGCTTCTATAGTGGTGTAAGCCAGTCTTGCCGAACAAAAACATGGAGTTCACATGACATAGTTGCATTAAATCTAAAACTCCAAGCTAAGGGCATTTCTTCAGATTTCGTTTCTCTGCTTCTTGCTAGAGATAAGACTTTGAATGTGGTAACAGTGGTGGTTGCTAAGAGTGCTGGTACTTACTCACATGGTTTGTTTTGGGGTGGAGGGGATTGGTTTGAGGTTTATTTTAGACCTGTGGCATGTATAGCAATCCTTTTTGTGTGTTTTGTGTGTATGCCTTGAATGAAAGTTTGCACTTTTGTACTCCCATGAAGTAATCATCTTAAGTTGTCACCTTACTAAGACAACTAATGCACAATGTGTTAAACTTCTGCTAAAGTGCTATTTACAGTTGCATACGAACTGTGTAGTTTTGTTGATTGGTTCATTATAATTTTGTGCTACGATGTATGTAGAGTCCTCAACTATAATAATAAATATAGCCTGTTGGTAACCATGAAATATTCCTATCTTGAATGATTTTTTAAAGTAATAAAAAAGCACTGGGGGAGACAACAGGTTTGTGTGCTGGGATTACAATAACATAACAATCTTGTTGTTACCTGACTTAATATTTCCCCAAAATATTAACATTTCCAGATATTAACAGCATTGAAATAGCATAGAAACATATGGCAAAAAAACTAGTTAACTACGTACATAGGTATATGCATACTGGGAGAGTTTGCTGTAAGTGTTCTAATAAAATTCATGACACGCTATTCTCAGGGTAAAAATTCTAGCAGAGAAGATGAATATATTTTGAAGGCTTTTACATACCAAAAAATCATTGTGTTATGTTTCGATGCAGGATAATGATCTTGATAAAAGTAACTGTTGACATAAAAGGTTTTTTAAACTGGCTAGGCATTTCCAGGGTGAGGGTCAAAGGGCATTCTTCACCATTCCACTTCAGTGCTGTATCATGGCACTAATATGCTATAGTGTACTATTCTCTTAGATGGAATCTTTCCACCTCTAAAGTTTCCTTTTCCTGTTAGGTGAAGATTCTGAAGAATAGAAGATGAAGTAATGAATTCTGCAAAAATGTGAGAGGTCGTTGATACAATTGCATATTCGTGATGCTAGAGAGAGAAGTAAATCCTACTTACAGTCAGGAGCCTGGAAAGGCTTTCTGTCTTACAGAACTTGTAATAAAACACTTGCTTGGTCGACCAGGTCAGTATTGCTGTCTGACCCAGTTTTGTAGCTCATTTTGGATGGCTGAGAAAGAATTTGTTTAGGAAAACATTGAATAGCTCAATATGCAAGTCAAGTGGACAACAGGTGATAGGACAAAAGGAATACGAACTACAAAAGGCTGCTTCTGTTGGTTTTGTTGAGGGGTTTTTTTGTTACTGTAATTATTATTCTCCCCATTTATTTAAATCAGCACCTTCACTAGTGGAAAAAATCTCCAGCTATACCACTGTTGTTCTTAACACTGTCTGCCTGGCTGTTAATGACATAAAATTATTCTGATGCTAAAATTTTGCAGTTTCTTCTTACAGAAGAATTCCACAGTTGTCTGATGTGGTAGGGTGAGCATCTCTGTCTTCATCCTAACAGAAGCCTCAAAAGAATACTTACATTTTAAAGTAAAAGAATACTTTGAAATTACTTTTTCTCATTACCAATACCGCTTTTTCTCTGTACAATGATCTGCCAGACAGTGAGCAGTTTGGACAGTTGTGCACTTTACTGCCACTTTTAACATCAAAGAGATAACCTACTTCAACATGGTGAGGAAAATGTATATGTTTAGTGCAATTCTGCATCCACTTGGGCTCGAACAGCATTTGAAAAGCAATTTTTGTATGCAATGTCTGGCATTTTTCCTAAAGAGGGGTACAGCAAGGGAAGATTGACTGCTTAATTTTAGCAGAGTGTTCACCTTCACATTCCATGCTCCCTTTCAGTGGGCTGTGCCTCAGCCTGTGCGCGCCTTATCTGGCAGCAGTGCACCCCAAGCCCCTCACGTGAGAGCCCAGGGGTCCCAGACCGTGTCTGTCCAGGGACAGGGTCCCAGCCCCACACAGACTGAGCTCCAGGGACTAGTTTGTGGAAACAGATACCTGCTGACACTGGGTGGCAGCAAGTTTCCAGTCCACACGTTTCAGAAGGCAAATCGCCTCTTTCCTCATGTCCGTGTTCCAAGTTTCCTATTGGATTTCTCAAATACCAGAGTATTTTTGCCTACACTGATGAAAAGCATTGTTCAGCTCTGCTGTTTGTCTTTCTTGCATTCTGTTCTGTGCTTTTTATCTGTTCCTGACACCTGGGAAATGATCGCAGAAATCCAAATTGCCAAACCATTTCCAAGATCCTGATGGAAAGAGAAGCAGACGAGCTTTCTGACCAGCTTTAGCTGTTGAAACATTGGGGTTTTTCACCATTCCTCCTCATCTTCACAGCTTCCTAGTGAGAGAATGGCTGGCATTTGGCTGGCATTGGGTGCTGGACATAAACTCTGCAGAGATGTAACACAGTGTTACAGCTTCCTTAAGTTCACTCTCTTCTTCTTAGTGATCCGCTTCATGCATGTAAACACAGTGTTCCAGACAAATTACATTTTTAAACTACTTTTGGACTATTCTATTAATCAATGCATAATGCAGAAAATTAGATTTTTATTTTCATGGAACAGTGACATCTGCAGTCTGTTATGAACATTATAAAAGATATGCATAATATTACATATCAATCCAAAGGGAATGTACTGGTCATTATTGTGGACTGTTGGGTACATGGTTCTTTGTCTCTTATGTGATCATGATTTCTCTTCATACCCAGCTTGTGATTATTTTTTGTACTGTGTTTGGATTGTAAGATTTTTGTTCCAAAGATGATTTGTTTGCATTGCATGATGATCAGTTGCTACTGAACTGCAACTTTTATCAGAACTTCTGTCTTCAAAAAACTTAGGCAACAACAGAAAAATTTAGAGTCATCCATGTAATATATTTTTACAGCCCTGCACCATCAATGTGAAGATTTTCCAATATGCTTTTTGAGAATTGTTGTCATCCCTCACAAATACTAAAAATTAGCAGCAAGGTACCCGTGTTTTCTGGACCAAGCACACATCTCGCTTCTACACAATGCAGTTAGCAGCAAGATCTAACAACTGGGATGCCACAGCATGTAACAAACACAGCTTGATGTTAATGAGCCTATTATTAGCAGTTGTTCACAAACAGATGCTGAAAAGGAAAATGCTATATCAACAAGAACAGGAATGAGAATCCTCCACAGTTTCATACCTGAAAGGGTCAAGCAGTTCTCTAAATCAAAGTAAAAAATACCTGTTGCTGGAGGGCACACAGAAGTTGGCCAGCATGCCATTGTGAAAACTTCCTTATGTGTTATTGCCAGTTTCTTTGGTCCAAGGCAAGTATTTCAGGGGGAGGGAGGGGAAAGAATTGTTATGCAAAATACAACACTTTAGGAAAGAGAAAATGCTCCAGTCAACACTCAAGACTTCTTCTATGTGTGCATTACACAATTCTGATGGTGAGCAGTCTGTACTCGTAATTATTTATGGACATCTCAGGGTACTACAAATGGGATTATTCAGGAACCACAGAACAAAAATTAAAAGAAGGAAAAGCCTGAATTCTAAGAGCTAGCTTGTGGATACAGGAATTCCGAAATAATTTGTGAGTAATAGAAGCATGAATATCTGGGTATATGAAAAAATATATTTGTCAAAGCAGAAGTAGGTAAACAATCTGCTACATTTACTTATACAAACATGATTTTTTCCACAAAATCATGACAAGAAACATTAGAAACCTCTACAAGTCCTACAGGCATTTGGGGGTACTTTCATATCCATGTGCATAGAGGTGGTTGATTCTTGCAAGCTTGTTAGTTGCTCATGACATTGAATTCATTGGGAAACCTGTCTTGGATTTTGGTGGGATCTGATTCACGTATACAATTTCCTCCTCTCAAATTAAAGACACAGCACACCTGCTCTGAATGTATTAACAGGCTGCTTTTATGAACCTGCCATGGCTAATGGCTTGATACCCTGTGACCATTCTGTGCAGGGAGGTTACCGTATCTGTGCATCTTTAGTCCCACGTGAACAAAAAAGGGCGAATCTGTGCCAAAGCAATACTTTCCATATTTCTTCCCTCCTCCCCACCTTCATTACTACAAAGTACTTTAGGGTTATGTAGGAATTTTTCATCTATTACCCTCTCTCTCTCTCTCTGTGTGTGTGTGTGTGTGTGTGTGTACATGCACGTCTAAGCAAAACACGGTGGCTCTGAGCGGCCTTCCTGCATAGCTTGGGAAAAACGAAACCAGTTGTTTTAACTCTTGGCTTCTCAGACATAGCATCAAATCTTCAGGGAATGATTTGGTGGAGGCTGTGTATTTTCCACTGTTGTGATACTTCTGGGTAGGTGAGTCATCACCATGAGATTGCCACAGCATCCACGTCCTTACATCCCTCAAGGAGCTGACAACTGTTCAGGCAGCTGGTTTTGATTGTTTCTCACACTGTCTCTGCTAGACATTCCTCAGAGGCCAACAGCAACAAAATCGATACCTAGATGACAAAGGAGGCTTTAACATGGGGACAGACTGAAATAAGCTGAAATAAGACCTGGTTTTGCTTCAAATAGCAGATGCGACATAGGCAGCATCAGTTCAAAACTGTCTTCTTGGAGCTGCCAGCAACCCACGCTTGTAAGAGTGTGCAGTTGTCAAGTGTTGACATCTAGCCTTTGGCTTCGTGACTGAGACTGGCAAGATGAGTGCCAAAAAGCGATTATATATGAGTTATTTTACCTCATGACTTTATAATCAGTAAAAATCACTCTATTAACCCCAGTGAAAACAGAAGTAAGCCTACTTTTTCTTTTTTTCTTTGTTCTTTTAATTTGTTTTTTTTTCTTCCAAAAAATAACAACAATAAACTATGCAGGCATTTATCAAGTGTAGATATCTCACTGAAAGTGTTGGGTCCTGAGCACAAGTTTACATTATAACACACAGAGGTCAGTGTTCTGGCTTGTTACAATGTACTGCCACTTATTCTAGAGAAAACATTGTTTTATATGTATGTGTTAACATAATACATATTTTTTTGCTAATGTCAAAAATACCTATGTGATCTTCCACAATCCGAGGAGATTGCAATGGAAAATTTGACAGCATGGTGAAGACAAAAGAGACATTCCAAAAAATTTTGGGAGAAGAAACTTACAAACTTTTCAAGATGCTTGAAGGAACAATTCAGAAGGCATGGTATGCCGTTCCTTTGATTTTTGAGTATTCAGTATTTTTTTCTGTTTATCCTTCATATCCTGTTCTGCATCATGAATTTAAATGGAAATGATTGCAGTTCAGCAGAGAAAGCAAATAAAGCTGAAGTGCTGTAGTCAATTTAAAAAGTTACCATTATTTTTAATTATTCTTCAGACTGTAGAGGTAGCTAGAAATTGAGTGTGGAGCATGATTTTCTCATGCTATATAAACACAGCAGAGCAATAGGACTGCCCCAAGTGTTTTAGTGTTCCTCAGATGTGGAGCAGCTGGAGAGAAATGTAAGCTTTCAGAAAAACAGTGTGCTTACGTTTTTTTGTCTCTGCAGGAGCATAGTATGTATAAAATGTAGTATGTATTATTCTGTTTAATATAATTCCTAGTCTGGAGAGACTAGCTCAGTTAACTGCTGTCTGAGAAATCCCTGGGTCAGGTGTGGTCCTGAGAGCAGGCATGTTCTACATTAAGCATCCCACTTACTAGCCAGGTTGTGCCTTGCCCAGACTAAGGAACTCAAGTCTGCCCTTGCTCCTCGCTCGTGCTTTCATTTCTCTCTCACCTTATTTTTGTATATTCATGTCTCTCTATGTATTTATCCATTGTCTTCTACCCTCTTTCCAGACAATGCCTTAGTCCTTTTTCTATCACTGGGCTGGTTGCCACGGCTAATCAATCTATACAGTGGTGTTGCCTGAGCAGAGACTCTCTTCTTGTGAAGTACACAGAAACAACTTCAGCCTATGGGGAGGTTGACCCATTGCTGGGAGCTTCCTGGTAACTGTGCTTTTTATCTCTCTACACCATGCAAATAAATTATTCCTTGGAGACACGTATGCCTGCTCAGCACAGTGATGAAAAGAGTTATTTCAGCCAGCGTGGGCACAGTCCTGCTGCACAGGATGGTGTTTGTGGAGATACCTGAGAAAAGATTGCTGAGCTGCCTTAGCTGCCACCAATAACTGTTCTCTCAGAAATCCCACTGGGTGAGAGCTGTGTAAGAATCTCTCCAGAGAATTATGCTAAAGCTATAAAGCATTCTTCTCAGAGGCAGAAGCGGTGCGGTACAAAGCAGAGTGAAAACCTCAGCTGGTTTCTACTCTGCTCAACTTTAATTATATCCACACACAGAGGCTGACAGCTAGGCAGTGAAGTTTTGCTTCTTGGTTTTTTGGTTTTGTGGGGTTTTTTTGTTTGGTTGGGGTTTTTTTTCTTTTTAATGATCAGATCTGAAACCCCTCAAAGTTAACGAAAGCCCCCAGGCTTCAGTAAACTTTTGGATTAGGACGATTAAGTGTGAAATGGATTCCGTCTGACCCAGGAAAGATAACTATTCAGTGGGTATTCTGGCCATTTGCTAATAATAGCTGTTCCTGCTTTAGAATTATAGTTTGAAAGGACACATAGCTTGATTTCCCAGACACGTGCACTCTCCAGGCATGAGAAGAAGCTTCCTCAAATAAAAATGTACCAAAGAGTTCTAGCTGCAAGAGAATTATATACACATTTGCTGTGGAAATTATTTATTTTAAAGAAGAAGGTGTTTTATTGCAGCCCAAAGGCAAGGTTGTGCCTTAGCTCCTGCAAACTCTTGTCTCTCCCTGATATTGGTGTAACACTGGAGAGTCCTTCCCTTGCAAAGTGATCTAGAGAATCATAAAGCATAAAACCTCTGATTCCTTCTATACATAAAACCAAACGCAAAACACAAATCTTACATCTCTTTAGATGTGTTCATACTGGTGGAGTGAAATACATAACACAGATTAAAACTTGTGTAGACTTTCAAGCAAGTGCTCAAAAAACAAAAGAAAACTAGTACTTGTATTTACTGGTAGCACTCTAATACTTGATCACAGTCTGTAATTTGTAGAAATATTTCCCAGTATAAAACAGAGATTGTGCAACTTCCGGGAGATCAGCTTAAGCTGTCTTTATTAACTATGTTTAAAATTCACAGATAAGCTCAACCAAACAAAGTTGTTCAAGAACCTTTGAAGAAGTTCCTGGAGGGAAAACATTGAGAATTAGGAATGCACTCTAACCTGTGTTTTGTATGAATGTTTTTATTGATGTAGTAATTCTTATAGTAAAGAATTTAATACAAATTATTCTAACATCTTTGCTGAAACTGAGTAACTAGAAGTTTTGTAGGAGAAATATAGTCTATTTTTTCAAATTTTCAATGTCTACTGCACTTATTGAGGAACAACTGGCACTATTACCCCTCAACTGTAGCTACCTTTATTAAAAAATGTGAGACTTTTACTCTCAGTGATGGTTGTGATGTTCAATGTTTAATTCTTAAGTGCTTTATTCCACACGGGGTGCTAGAGCTGGCTCAGTGCACCCTGCCTGTTCACTGCAGGGGAAGCCTTGCTGTCTAATGTGAGTCTGAATTCTGCTACACAGAAAGATGATTAAAAATTATATCTTCAACCTCTCTCTTCTCCTCCCTCTCCTCCCCCAAATAGCTCTAGTCAGGTTTTCTTTAGCTCTCTGACATTTCAGACTTACTAGTGTGGATCCTTGTGAAACAAATAGAACCCATAAAACAAAGCAGGGGTTCTGTCCTTTTATGGCTGTCACTCTCTCTGATTCAACAACGCAGTCACAGAAGTTTTATTTGCTCCATGATCAGTACTGTAACATCTTGAGTTACTAAGAATGGCTGGGTTTCACTGGGTTGTTTTTTCTCTCATCTGAAGCACAGCTCCACTGTGAAATTACCACGGAGTGAACAGAAGATTAGGCTCTTCTGTGAATTTATTTATTAAACACAACGAACCAGGGCCATTTCTTACATTAGAAAGAAGTGGTCCATCCCCACCAGGACTTTATAATCCTCACTGATGCCTTGCTTTATCATTATGTTTTGAGAGTAAGGTGCAGCAGTGGTGTGATGCAGCTGGAGTTTCACTCTGCACAGAGCAGAGCAATGAAGCTGGTGAAGGGTCTGGAGCACAAGTCTGATGAGGAGCAGCTGAGGGAGTTGCGGTTGTTTAGCCTGGAAAAACAGAAGGGTCAGGGATGACTTTATGGCTTTTTACAACCACCTGAAAGGAGAGTGTAGGCAGGTAGGGATTGGCCTCTTGTCCCAAGCAGCAAGTGACAGGACATGAGGAAATAGCCTCAAGGTACACCAGGAGAGGTTCAGGCTGGACATCAGGAGGAATTTCTTCATGAACAAGTTTGCTAAACATTGGAATGGACTGCCCAGGGCAGTGGTGGTGTCACCATTTCTGGAGGGGTACAAGAAATAACTGGACGTGGCACTGAGTACCATGGTCTTCTTGACAAGGTGCTGATCACCCAAAGGTTGGGCTCGACAATCTCAGAGGTCTTTTCCAACTTAAAAGATTCTGAGAGTCTGTGATTTTGTTATGCGGCAGAGTAACGATTTTCCTCATTCAGATTTGTTACAAGTTAATTCTATTAAGTTACAGTATTCAACAATTTGTCCTAACATATACCGAATTTCTACTGTTCATTAGTTTGTGTGGCTGGTTCTAAGGTGAAGTTTGACTGTGGCAGTGTCTGACAGTGTTCCCATAGATTCATGCACCAATTTATAAATCCTGGTGGGGGATTCACTGGCTGTCCCCTAGCTCTTGAAAACAGGCTATTGGTGACTCGAGCTGTGATCATGAAAAGGGCAGAGTAACAGAAAGTTCCAAAAACTTCTACAAGATAATATCCTTTTGTTGTTACTGCTGCTGTTGTTGCTGTTTTCCCACTGTGCAAGTCAATATTCCTGTCCTGTTAGTTTTAGCTTGTAAGTGTTGTTGGGTTTTTTTCTATAATGTAGCTTGATGTTTCTGTTGTGTTATGTGTATGGTGCACATACACACGCTGGATAACTACCAGCTTATAAACATTAGAGACATTGTAAGGAACAAACACATGTATGGAAGCTTAAATATAGACACTGCTCTCCTGAGGTCACACAGATGAAGTAACACAGCTGGAAATAACCTTTGAGAGCTATTGGCTTTAGTTTTTTTATTTGTGCCTTGCAAATCATGCATAGTTCCAAAGCAAATATAAATTTTGCTTCTCTTGCATTCTTGATTGTTAAGTCCCTGTGCATTGCCAAAGTAGCATGAACAGAACTACACGCGAATGACTGTCAGAATTCACAGTTGTAAATTCTATGTAATGCAGGTGCAAGACCCTGACTGTGGTTTCCCAAGGCACTGCAGAGAATAGATTCGGAGGGTGCCACTGGTTGAAAAAAACCATTAAACAAAAGTCGAGAGTTGGAGATGTGGCATAAACCACAGCAGATTCACTGAATTTACAAAAGCACAACTGCTAAGCCCTACTTCAAATTGCTTCATGGGGTTGCCTTGTGTATCTAGAGGGCAGTGACTAAATTTGAGTGGAGACACCTCAAGATAATCTGGATTCTCTTTCCCATCTGAAATGGCAATCTCTCAGAAAGCAGACATAGGAAAGTCTAGCTAGGAAAGAGGTCTGGCTAGGAAATCCTTCTTTTCTTTAAAGTTTAGGAGATTTTTTTTTTTCCTTACAAGGTGGTTTTGTAATAAGGGAAGATTTTGGAAAGTTCCTTCTTTCTGAGATGACAGCAGATGATATTAGCAGCATAAGTGGCACACAGATCATGTTCAGCAGTAGGACTGCAGGCTTGGAGTACTGCTGAGCAGCCACTGGGGGGGGGAAAAAAGTGAGAACTTGTTTGTGCTCTCCCTCTGTCCTGGAGTATACTGGAATAAGCACAATTCCGTTGGCAGCAGCAGCTTGGGAAATGGTTCTCAAGTCTGTAATGGCTTGTACATGCAGCTGATACCAGGGTCTTAAAAATCAAATTCACACAATTAGGGAAGTGAAACAATCAAGGCAATTAGTTCCTGCTTACTGCTCCTCAGGCAGCAAAAGAAACGATCTGTACTGAGCTATGCTCCAGTGGGCTGTCACATTCTTAGCTGAAGTATATTATTTCAAACACATTATTTTTAGAGCCTTCAAGTCTATAAAGGCCTACGGATGCTGTATCAGAGCCAAGTCTGACTGCACTTCTAAGAGTGGTATCCACAAAGAGCTATTCAGGGTAGTGCAGTGGGTGACAGGCAGATCTAATGCAGCTCTCTTCTATTTTGGGCCAGCTGTGCTTTTCTGTGCTGCAGAGCTGCTAGCTCATGAAAGGTGTTTGTTTGTTGCTGGACCTAAAGCAATCCATGGCTGTGCAGGGGACTGTGAATTTACTTCAGGAATTAGCCTTGGAATGCCATAAACAGGCAAAAGGTAACAGATCCCGTACACATAGTTGTGTTTCAAAGGTTGCGCAGATTCCTCTTCCGAGACACAGTAGCAGGATTACATTACTGTGCCATGGGTGATACATTTGTCACTGCTGCCCCAAATAGTCTTTTGCTGTCTGTTTCCTATACAAATTCAATAACAGGATTAGCACTGCTAGCATTACACTTTTCACTAGTGCTACTGTCTGTATCATTAGTGCCCATGAAATAATTTAATCTTCTAGACACATGATGGAATATAATACTAAACGGTATGTCTTCTAAAGGAAAACTGCAGCCACTGGTGAAGAGAAGATGGCAGGTGCGGATGTATGTTAATTTCTGTCATCCCAAGGAAGGCGGTAGAAGCAGGAGCAAGGGATTATCTATAATGAAGTCTATACCTTTCCAGCTTTCAGAAAAGAACAAATCAATCCAGACAGAACATTATTTAATGTAGAGGCTTTAATGGGATCTTGTCATGGAGGATGCATATTTGCACAACAGCTCTGCTGGCAGCCTCTACAGTATCAAGGGAGGTACAAAAAAGAGATCCAAAAAAGCATGGGGACCAAAAAGAACGTGGAGACAACCAATTTGCATTAATTCATCCATACATATATATAGTACTCCAAACTGTTGTTTTCATGTGTTTCAAAAGCAAAGGGTCCAAAATAGTATCTCATGGTTCTGATACAAAATGTCAGTCTTTTAGAGGCATGAGTCACTTGGAAAGCAAAGTAGCATTAACATTCTTTGTGCAGAGGTGGCAATGACATTGTGAACTCTTCTAAAGCTATCATCTTCTTTCCTGCCAATAACTCAATTCTTGAACCAGAGTGTTCAAGAAACAAAATAGCAGTGATTTTGTGCTCATGATGGCATAAATTGGAGTGCTGGCTTATGGGTTAAGTTGGGGTTTTCTTGTTTGTTTGAGTTTTGTTTATTGGTTTGGGTTTTTTGCTTTGATGTGCTTGTGTGTTTGTTTATTCCCAGCTGGTGGTGATAAGCCTTGCAGATTTAAGCTTTGGCACTTCACCCAAAAATAAAAGAAGGAAGGAAGGGCAGAGGGCAAAGGAGCTCCCAGAAGGCCTGATGCACTCTGCCTTATACATACACTCAGCTTTGGAAAGCCTTGCTTCCTAAATGTTATGTTGTTCTAATCTCTGGGGAGATTGTGACCATAGGTGTATCATGCAGTCCCTGCAGCTGTGTGAATCAGGGTCAACAGAAATGTAATGAACTACTGGTTTTGATTAGGAGGTCAGTATCTATTTTTCTATGAGAAAGACTAAATTTTTATATTTGTCTAGAACAGTCCAGGGTCTCACTGTTGCTTTGGTGAACAGTTGGTAATAGCACGAAGTCATGTTTGAAGATTCTGAAAAGGACTTTTCCACTGTGCATTATTCACTTCTACAATATTTATGCAGAAGTTGTCAGGCAGTTTAGTAAGCACTGGAGTCTTCCTAAGTTTAGACTGAGGATAAAATTTGACAATGCAACAACCAGTTGTCTGAAGACTACTGTCAATCATTTTGCTGAATGTTGAAATCATCTTAATTTTGTCTCACCTGCCTGTCAGAAGGAACATGAAGGATGTGTTCTGCTAACAGTAGCAAAGTAACCATGAAGGATACAGCTCAATTGTGTTTTTTGATGTAAAAAATTTTGAACGGTTGTTCAAAATTTCAGTAATATTTTTATAGATCAGCTTGCTGAACTCACATTTTAAAACATGAATGTTCTCTCTTTCAAGAAATCCAATATATTTGAGAAAATTTGACAGACACCTATACTACATGTTTGCTACCATCTGGTGGCTATCTCCACACACTGTATTTTTATTTGCTAATTACTTCTGTGTCTTCAGGAAACAGTGATGCAGAAATTATTTTTAATGTGCCTGTTGTACAGTATGAATACTTGCAGGTTTGCAGAAGCAAAAGTCTGTCATAGAGCCTGTGTCTAATCTGAAACTTCAGGATCTGCTGTGGTACCCACATTTTTGTGGTGCAAAAGATACAAATGCTATTGATGTGACACATTCTTATTCCTGCTGCTGTGTTGGAAGTGTAGAAACACCCTTTGTTCTTCTTCAGTGGCATCCTGTACATATCATCTTTGAACTACTGACAGAAGGAGGTTTGACACATGTAGCCAGTGAGTTATTGCTGGCAATAGTCTCAGCCCAAGAGCAGACAATTTGCTAGAAGCCCTAGTGGAAATGCTTTGCTTTGTTTTGGTGCTAAATCACTGGTAAGGCTGTCACAATCTACTAGCTCCCTGACGTGACCCATAAGGTGACAAATCTGGCTCACACACAGACACTTGTGCCTCTCAGGCCCCAGTACCAGAAGAGAGAGCTTTACCTTCACATAAACAAATACCACTGTATGAAACTTGTGCTTTGAGCCTCTGTAAATTCATCAGAGTATGCTTTTTCCTTTGTCTTCCTACTGCTGAATTTATAGGTAGACTTCCTTGTTGTATACATCTCAGTTTCCCACCTACATTTCCAAAGTACTTCTAGCAATTCCTGTATAACCTTTACTATTGTTTTCCTTTTTGCCCTGTACCTGCACATGTAGCACATATATTGTGCACAAGGTAGTGTAGAATTCCTGTAAAGAGGTGTAAATCAGCCTGTGCTTTAAGGACACCTGTGGTGGTGCCCTCCCCCTCTCCCCGCTTCCAGGCTGCACTGGATCTTAGAAATGCTCATTTGGCCTCAGCCTTGAAAACAGCACCTGGGCTTAGCTTCTCCTGAGCTTATCAGAGACATGGTCAGCTCCCAGGAACTGTTTTCTAACAAGCTCCTGTTTTCCGTATGAACAGCCTTGGAAGGTATTTTTCTTGCCTCAATGGCACAACACTCCTGTTCTTGCACATTCAAAGAAAGTGCCTACCCAAATGGTGGCCAGGATGAAACACGACTAAAGCTCACTCTCTTGCGACCCTATAAACAGCGGTCCAAGTGAGACCCTTGGAGCTCTCCTGGACTCCAGTGGGCTGTGACCTCTGTATGAGGGGGACTCCTCTCAGAGCCAGTGAGCTCTCAAGTTTGCTATACTTGGAGGATCACCACACAGTGATGAGTCCTGGGCTGATGCCCTCACTCCTTGAGGCCTGACCCTTCACCCGTCAGGAAATGCAAAATCATCTGAAGCGAGTATTTCACTGACCTCTGAAGGGAATTATTCACAGGTACCTTGCTCGCACTGACTCTTTGTGTCTGTGTTGCATGCATGTGTGCATATGCTATAGCAAATCTGAAAGAAACACTACTTTCTTCGATGTTTAAGTACCTTGGATATCAAAGTAAGTTAAGTTAGGCCTGTAAGTAAGCTTGTGATTTACAACTTAACCTTACTTAAATGCTGCTAAGTGTTGTTCTTTTGCTAAGTTGCTAAGTATAACTTTGAAGTTATGTTAGGTTAAACGCTGCTAAGTGTTATTCTTCTGTTAAATTGTTAAGGGTATGTTATAAATTAAGTTTAAGGTATAAGTTAGGTATAAGTTAAGTGTTGTTCCTTTGTTAAATTATTAGATTTAAGGTATAAGTTAAGTTAAAGCACTGTTAAGTTTGAATGCTGTTAAGGTTTTAGGCTGTGCGCCTTTTTATCCTTACCTTCACTGTCCTTTGCCACACAGACCTAAATACACACACACACACAAACATACACACACGCCCCCCCACACACACCCCCAGATAGTTCTCTGTTCATTTCTGTTTGATTTTGAATTTTGCACGGTTTTGTTGTTGCATGTTTATCCTTGCTTCGCTTTAACTGTCCTGTAAGTAGCAGAGTGAATCTTGCCAATGGACTTTGTTGTGCTCTTGCTTAATATTAAATCTGGCTTTTGCTGATACCCTTGCTGGTGATTTTTTAAGTGATCCCAAACATTCGTTCGTAACGACACCAGAGCCGTGTACCAAGGTGCAGCACTGGAGCTAGAATACTGTAGTTCTCAGCTAATTTCACATACAGTCTATCATACATTACCATATCCTCTTATGTAATGTGAACTCTGGCACTAAGAAGTGAAAAAATTATCCTTATATTTTCTATCTTCCTATGACCTAAGTGAGGCAAATTAGCCAAAACTGCACTCAAATTACCATGTCACTTAACACTGCCCTTCCCTGCAGAATTGCAGTTTTGTATCACTGACAGTTTTTCTAGAAAATATCACTGTTTTCTGGGTACACATCCAGGATCCAGAGAGAACTTTTTCAACCTTTTAAGCCCTGTTTTATGTACTGGACTAGCCATGTGCTGTCCCTAATAAGTTAAGCTTCTCAGTGCACTCATTAGGTGAAAACAGCATTGTTGTTCTGTCTTACTGAAGAACAGAGATGGCCAATTTGCTCTGTAATTGCACAGCAGACGTCATGGCTATATCCTTCACTTTATGAATAGTCCTGAGTTTTGCAAATATCAGCCCGTGTTCCAGGAAAACTAGGTTCAACCTGTAACCTGTGAATGGGACTGTACACATATGGACAAGGCTGTAGCAGATGCTTGCAAATGTGGCATCCTTCATTGCTTATGCAACTGAAATCACACAAAACTGTCCATCGATATAACAATGACCAAAAATAACATGTTCCATTCCTCTTACTGGCTTACACATATGGAAGCCAAAAAAGGTTAAGGGTCTCAGTCTTTTATTTTTGAAGTGAAAAGAATGACTTAATTCTGACTCCACAGGCATCCAAGCTGAACCACCAAGAGTGAATACAGGCATTGCCTGCAGGTAATACTTTTCCCAAGAAAATGGCATCAACCAATATGGAAGATTAACACCAATCAATAAACCTCCTAAAGCAACATTTAGAGTCATCTCACAAATGAAAGACCTATTTCACAGGACAAGTTAGCTGCCAAAATACCAAAGACACAGAAGTAACATGAAGAAAAAGAAGTCAAGCAGTGAAGCTGATGAAAGATCCAGCTCTCCAAGTCAACATATTCTTTTCTGAAGTGGCATTTTACTGCCTTTGTCGTTGATATTGATTTTGTCCTAGCAAGATCAGCCTGGCTAACTGGAATTCTGACAGCTGGTCTGGATTTTCCATGAAGCTCTTTGTTCTCATATCAGAGCACTTAGGGCATTTTCTCTAAATGAGGCAGTGCAATTAAGCAAGAGAGCTGACACTTTGAGGCAGCTTCTGCAGAGCTGAAGAAGCCCGGCAACAACAAAGATGTTGCCACTTACAGAAGGTAAGCCCAAGGACAAGGTTCAGAATTGCTCAGAGAGCACACAAGATCTGGGAAAGGATAAGAAAACCCCTCATCATTGTCTGTGCTTCAGCAACGCAAGACTGCAGTCAGATTCTATTTGACAGTTCTGAGCATCCTTGTAGGCAAAAACAAATTGTTTCCTGTTTCCTAGTTATTTCTTACTTTGTTTGTAAATGGCTTGTTTTGATGTAACATGACAAAGTGATTACTTAAACCAGAACTTTCTATGTCTGCAAATGCACAGATGAGTTGGAATGCAGGTAAAACTCTCAAAAGGTTTTCTTTTAAAATGGAAGTAGAAAATACCACCTAGTATTATTTCATATGTAGGCAAATAATTACTCCAGTTTCCAACCAGCAATGAAATTACATCTCGAAACAGTGCTTCAATTCTAAATGTTTAGCTTACCATTTAGAAAAAGAAAAAAATAGAGCATGTTATTAAATAAAAAAATACTTCAAAGTAATCTATTTTCTCCACAAAATTTTGAGAGGTGCCCCTTCTCTTCTGGATACAAATTATTCAGGAGATACACCTCCAGCAGGTTCCTGCAAATTGCTTCACTTGTAAAGTTTTCAGGCACAGTTAGTACATTGCTTCTAGTACTGGTCCCAAGAGATTCTGCTAAGATCCTTAAATTTTCTGCAGTGTTTTTGTTAGTTCTTTGTTAAAATACATGGCTATTTATTTTTTTAAAATAATGATACCTTTTTTATTAATGTTGCAGATCCCACTTCGAAATCAATTAATTCCCTAACTAGTGGGATGTTATCCAATGTGAACTTGTAAGAAAATTTTCTGTTTCTGGTCCAGACTAAGCTATTGTGTGAGTTATTTGAAAAAAAAAAAAACAAACATATGTTCTCTCCCGTGAAAAGGCTAAAGTGCAGGTGTTACAGTGATCAGCTTTTAAATACCCTTCAAGGACTGGAAGAAAGCCTCATATTTGGTATTATCTTCTGACATGTGGAAGATCACTTTTGTTAAGTTTGTGCTCTTTGTTCAGTTAGAATTTTACATATATATATGAAAAGAAATTTGCTTTTTTCAGAGCCTACAATTGCTGCTTCACTAGTTTTCCTATTCTGGATTCATTCTGGTTTTTAAACTTCCACTTGCATAAGCTAAAATGTGGAAACAACATGCAGATTGGACTGAGAAAGTTGGGGCTATTCTGCCTGGAAAAGAGAAGACTGTGTGGGTGTCACAGCAGCCTTCCAGTATCTGAAGCAGACCTATAGGGAAGGTGGAGAGGGACTCTTCATTAGAAACTGTATTGATGTGACAAAAAGGAGTGACTTCAAACTGAAAGAGGGGAAATTTAGAAAAGAAATCCTTACAAATTACGAAATTATGAAAGAAATTATTTACTGTGACAGTGGTGAGGCACTGGAACAGGCTGCCCAAAGAAGTTGTGGATGCCTCACCCCTGTCAGTATTCAAGGCTGTTTTGGAACATGGCTTTGTGCAACCTGGTCTAGTGGAAGGTGTCCCTGCCCACGACAGGTGGATTAGAACTAGATCATCTTTAAGGTTCGTTCCAAACAAAACAATCCTGTGATTCTATCTAGATGCTGTAAAGTATCCAGCTGAGTTAATGACAACAATGGAATTAAACAGGTTGACTAACTTTTCATTTTTTAAAATGAAGAAAATACCAGTACCCTCCATTCGGCTGTCAAAAGCAAGTATTAAAACAGCCTTCCTGAGTTTTCTGTTGCTCTGTCTCCCATTTCAGACACTCAGCTTTGCCCGCGTGCTGCTTTCCAGAAACTGAAGCGCCTGCGGTCAAAACTGGAAATCTGGAGCTCGGCAGAAGCTCTGGGGAAGGAAGGACTCTGCCTGAGCTATTCGGGTGCAGGGTGGTGCAGGGCGGGGCAGGGCAGGGTGGAGCAGGGCAGGGCGGTGCAGGACAGGCCAAAGCGGGGTGGTGCTGGGCAGTGTAGGGCGGTGCAGGGCGGTGCAGGGCGGTGCAGGGCGG
>VYZT01045326.1:0-31426 GCA_013400735.1 Pomatostomus ruficeps
CATAGGCAGCCCCACTTTTTCTGCTAAACCGGGATGCACCTTTTAGAATTTGTTCCCCTGGAGGACAAAACAATTATTTCTTGCTGACATAAATTCCTAACAAGGCCTTTCTGTCCTCGACTATATGCAACAGGGTTGTGCTTATGCTAATTTGATGTTGTGGGATCATAACCCCCTACTGATGAAACGAATTTTAAAACATTAACAAAATTACTTGTATGCATTGCAGAAAATGTAAAATAAAAGGTTGCTGTTTTCCAAATACGCCATTCTTGAAGGTATGCTGTGAAATTCTTGATGTGTGCATTCATCTGTTAGCAACTTACTTTCAAGATAATTATGAAATTTAATAAAAGGAACTCTGCAGGAATATAAAAATTACCCTTCCTCCTATTTCATGGAAACAGTTACAAGGTGTTTTTGTTTTCTTAACCAAGATTTACTGAGCTTTTTCTATTTAGAGTTTGCAAAGCTTGTGTTCAGCCCTGAGGGGACTTACAGCCAGCTTAATGCTCACATTGTAAGAAAATGAAGATACTTTAGGGACAAGACAATAAAATAAATCCAATCTTTCCATGGCTCCAAATACTTTCTTCCCCATAATTCACTGATCTACCTCCAAATCAATTTATAACACTTTGAACTTTTTTAAATTACAAACTTCACACTTGTCTTGATTTAAATTGAAATAATGCACTAAATCATTGTATTTTTCCCCCTTTGCCCTTATAATGAAATATATATCTTTATAAAAGAGTAAAACACTGCGTGTTCTAAACTAAAGGATGGTCAGCTCAAACTCTATCTGATCCAGAAATAGGTTATCTTTATGTAAAAACAGGCAATGAAAGGCATATGAACTATGAGGAACATATTTTTTTCTTCTTTTCTTAAAAATTGCACAGCCTCTAAGCAAGCACAGAGAAGTAGTTTTAAGTGACAAGCATGGTGTTTCATTTCTTCCAGAAAATTGTGCATTTGTTTTATTTTCCCACCTATTTTGTTACATGCTCTTAGGTAAGAAGTAAACAGATAAATGGAGGTGCAATCCAAAGGGAATTGAAGGAGTACCAATTTTATTTGTCTGCAGAATTCTGTTAGCTTCATGTCGTTTATTATTGCCTGGATGTTGTTTATTACTTGCATTCTCCTGGCTCTTATCTTCTAACAGTAATCAAGACCTCTTCATACTGTCTCTAAAAGCTTATTAGAATAATAGATCAACAAGAGGGATGTATACACATGGGTTTCACATAGGTAAATTTTCATGATTCTCTAACAAAAACTGAAGTAATTTTGTTATTTTATTATGAAATATGTAGCCTCATTTTAGCCTTCTGTAGCGTGAAACTATTGAAGCTGACACTTCAATTGCATTTGCCCATGAGTTGATTCACTTTGAGAGTTAAGCTTGGGCTACTATCAAAACATAGGCATCTTCCCCAGTTCTTTATACCTAATTACTACAAGTAAAACGTTTCCTCCAGAGAGGGACCACTTTTATTCAGTATTTGACAGGTAGAAATTAGCTGCCTAATGGAATGGAATAGTTCTGCAAATTGAAGGAATTAAGTGAGCTTTTTAATTTGGTCTCCTTTTAGATTTTAATTTGAATTCAAATGTGAGGTTGGTGTCACAAGGCAGTTTATTTTGGATGCTTTCCAATAACTTTATAATGCCCACTGCTGATGTATCATGTCTTGTCTTAGAGCCAATATTGAAAAATACTCTGACTGGTGGTAAAGCACTCAACTAGCTGCATATGGCATCATGGACTAGGTATTAATAAAGTGACAAAGTCATCATAGATTAAAAAAAAATAAATTAAGAAGCCTGATTCTACCTATTTTCATGAGTCCTATTTTGGAAGATTATAGTCACAGATAACCTGACCATGTACAATATGATAACCTAAAAATAAACCGCATAAGCAACATTATCCTTAATTTCCTTTGCTTTTGAGACAGACCTCTGACTTACACATGGTACTGAAAAAGCTCATGACTCTATCAAAATATCACCTTTTTAAAATGAGATGTTGAAGCATAACTGATATTATTAATTTAAATTCAACGAATTGGAACAGAAACGATCCATTTTTTAAAAATTATGTTTTTTCTCTCTTACATACTCTATTTTTCTTTTCTTTCCAATGATTTTCCTACTTATCTCTCCTGATAAAAAAAGCTGCTGAATTTATTTCAGCAGCTTTTTTTTTTAATATATTAGCTTCCGACAAAAAAAAAAAAACCTTTAAGGGAAAGGAAAGAACTTGAATGTTGCCTAAAAAGTTTCCTTATTTCACTTCTTTTGGAGTTTCATTCTCATATCTGCAGGAAGAGCTGACAGGAACAATATTTTAAAGTAGTCAGTTCTGTCATAATCCTCTATTCAGTGCTGACTACAGTGGCATGTCATTTGTGCTTTCCTGTCCTATTATGGCCTATTCCAGGGAGCTTTTCTCCCTCATGAATCTTTTCTGACCTCATCAATATATTTGAAGAAACCCTTCTTACCTGTGCAATACGCAGCTGAAGGGAGACAGTATTACACTCAGCGTAGCAGAGGAGGAACTTCTCCCAGTGACATTTTATTATACAGACTTTGTGAAGGTGCTCAACAACATTTCTAACCAACTCATTAGCAATATTTAGGGAGTTAAAAGGTCTGGATTGTTCCTTAAATAACTGTTTTACTTGGTTAGGAAAAAATCCACTGCTTGCTGTGTGTAAAGCAGAAGAGACTATACTATGAGGTTAAGCCGTACTGTAACTGACTTTCTGCTAATGTATTTTCTGATGATCAGAATCCTGAGAAAAATAATCACCCTGGCATTATTAAAAGCATCTGAACAACACTGTCTTTATTTTGGGAGTTTCTAAGTCATGTCACATACATGGTTATTTCATAAAATATCAGCTGCAAAAATACCCTTATGCCTGGGGTTTTTTTGTTTTTATAAGCACTATAGACAAAAGAAATTAAATGAGCAGGACATTTGCATTTGCACAAAAACTCAGAATTATCATTTAACCACTGTAATGATATCAGATATCCAAGGAAACTTAGAATATGTAGATATCACTATCTGTGCATTTCTGTTTATATATTTTTGGACACAGAGTTCAGAATGGGAAAAGTCAAAAGAAGATTTTGCAGACCCCTCCAAGACTTCAGCGATTAAATAAGACACTTTGTTCTAATTTCAAGAAATTTCTTTTGTGAAGTAGCCTGCTAAATAAGCACAAAATGTAGGAATATATTCCCCTATGTTACTCTGGCAATGCAGGAGTCTCCTGAGAGAAGAACGTGAAAAATAAAAAAGGAAAAGAAAACAGAATAAAAAATTAGATCCTGTGCAATATTTTCAGACACACAATCTAATATGAATGTGTGCCAAGACTGATAGACTGCATGTCCTTGAGACAGGGAAAAGAGAAATCTTTGGTTTTCCAAACATCACAAAGCAAACAAAAAGGTTTCTTCAGAATTCTTAATGAGAAAAAATTAACCAGTTTAAGTGCTGGAAGAAAATGAACTATCCAACAATTACTTTGCAAAAAAGCAAATAAATGTTTAACTGGGGCAGTTTCTTATAGCAGAGAAAGAGTAAGCACATCCTCTGTGAAAGAAAAAGTACAGCTCATGATTTAAGCAAGCAGAACTAGAGGAGGAGGGTGTGAAAAGATCTTTGTCTGAAGTAATAAGGCTAAAGCACTCGGGGAAAGCAAAGAAAGGAAATAACATGCCCTAAGGATGTTTGCGCTTTGTGAAAAAAACAATCATGAAATGAGAAAATGAGGACAGGCAATAGGATATAAGATCTTATGGTTAGTGATTTAAGGCTCACTGACACGAGGGAATAGATATGGGAGAGACGTTTCCAGCAGAGGGTGGCTTGTTTAAAACTCAACGCAAGAGACAGAAAATCCCCTAACTTCTCCAAACAGCTCAGAAACCTCTTATAAACTTATTGGCAGGTCTGTAATTCACTGTACAACATCAACAAGATACATAATCTTCTGTGCTAACTGGGGATGGCCTCAAACACAGTAAAACAGGTGAATCTGTCACCCATCCCAGTCATCACCTAGTCCTTCAACTTTTCTCCAGACTGAGAAAAATCCAATAGCTCTTAGAAAAGCAAGCTAAGAATAGTGAGTTTGTCAGAGGAGAAATGGGAGATTGACTTTGGAGTGATAATGTGTAAAGAGATGTAACACATTAATCTACTTTCCTTACCTAGTACTTTTTAAAAATTTATTTTCAAGGAATTCAACTGATGCAGCCTTACATTATAAAGGAGTTGTTAATTTATGTCATGTTAATCTCTTATGTACAAAGGTGACTTTTAAAAGATTTGTTTATTTTCCTTAAAAGCTGAGCTCAAATGACAACTTTTCAATGTGTACTTAGCATTAAAGGTATTTCAATATAGTACTTGGAGTAATCAAAAGGAAAAACAGCCTTGTTGCTCCAGACCTTCTGCTTCTTCTGCTGGGAAAGCACAGCACAACTTGTCACAGAAATTATGACATCAAAGTATTCCAGAGTAACTGAAATTCTTGTGAAGAAATGAAGTGTTTTGGATGCGATATCTCTTGTATATTTTTTTTTTCTCAGAAGGACATTGCCAACAAACCACCATAGCAATACAATTGTACAGCCTGAAATAAAGAAATCTTCATCTCCTTTCAATTTCCATTTATATGCTACCGGTTTTGAGGTTTACATACCAAAGGGAGAAACACGAAAAGCACCTAACTATATGCTATATATCCTGTAAACACGCTGCTGAGTCCTTCAGGGACATTCAAGCTCTGCCAAAAGCAGAGACATCCTCTATGAATTGTGGCACACGGCACTGCTCTGCACACAAATTGTGGTGTGCCACCGTTTTGGGGCAGGGATGACCCAAGATTCAGGGATGCGCATGGTTGAAAGGAACAACAAAAGCGAAAGGCTTTTTTTTTTTTTTTTTCTTTCTCAATAACTTACAAGTATTATTAAAAAATGACACACTAACATGGAAATTGGTATGTTAATCCCTGACCTCCTGGTATCCTGGTATAAGTGGATAAGAGATAAAGAGGTGGGGTAAACAGGAGGAGAGAAAAAGTGAGATGAAGAGAGGGAGACAGAAAGGAAAGAAAAAAGAAAGAAAAAGAGATCACCAGTCCTGACTTCAGCATCAATCCGGCTGGGGTGTCCAGGGTCCTGGGGCCTAAACTCAGAGCAAGCATGCACTTGCACAGTACTGAGCTGTGCTTATCCCCAGAAACTAGAACAAGGACATTTGTCACAGCAAAGTGATGCCCTACCTCTGTATGCCTTGCTTCTCCAGCCACATCCTGCTCTTTCTCACAGCGTGATATTACCAGCAATCCTTGGCTGGCTCCACAGTTAGCCAGCTATCAGTGAGTAACCTGCAAGACGGGGGGTTAATTTCAGCCATTTGGGCAGTGCCTAGGAAAGTATGGGCTGCTTTCTTGTAACACTTTTTCCTCAATTCTCTTGCACGCGTTTCAGTTTTAAAGGATAACACAGGAAACAGATAAGAAATCTATCTTAATGGATTGATGGATCCAATATCTTTGGATCCCAAAGGGGTCTGGAAAAGAAGCCCAGCAAGGTTCCATTTCCATTCTTGTTCAGCCCTGTGTAGCTGATGAGCCAGGTCAGCATTTCCCTGTGTCTGGGTTTTTCCAGGACAAAAAGTGAACAAAAGTGAACTGGCGAGAAATCATGTTTCTATCTTTTTTTTTTCTTCATTTCTTTATAACTGTCAGGTATCTTACAAGATCTGAATACCGCTACAGATTTTCTCTTCAGGTATCTTCAATTTCCCTTGCATCTTTTTAAATTTTCAAAAGGAGACTTTATAAAGAAGAAACACTGCAACTTTTAACTAACAGGATATCAAAATGTAGCTCAAATAATATTATTACATAAAAGTATATAATATTTTCCTGGTTTTTTTTCTCTACTTAAACAGGAAACTAGAGATGATCTAATGATAGCACAAACGAAATATTTAAATTTCAAAATATATAATTTCTGCTTCTTTTTAGAAAAAAATTATTCAAAAGCCTACTGAGTTCATGACAAAAAATAAATTTACATATATATATTTACAGATACTTAATAAATTCATACAGCAAACTTTAAAAATTGCAATATTGTGTTTTTCATACGGCTTTATTTTGGCATATTTTATATATTCATTTATTTTATCTTTTTTGTTCAGAAATGCTATAGAGAAATTTGTCTTTTAGGCATTCTTGATTGGAAAGAATATTTCAACTGTAATGGAAATTAAAAAGGAAAGGATGTTCTTTTTGGAGACAGAAGACAGCAGTTTTTGGGAGGTTGTTTTGTCTTTGGATTTTTCTGCTAATTAGGAAATTTTTAATTTTCTCAGATTGGACAAGACCTTTTTCACATTAGTTGATAGTTCTTTCACAGATAGTTCTTTTACAGTACTGGAAGAATTAACACCAAATGCTTTGATATAGTATTTCTGAAGTTATTTTGATGTTACAATATTTTGTTAAAATAGGCAGGGTCACTGTAAACCTAAGGAAAATAGATTAATATTTATCTGAAAATGAGAAGTACTAAAAGGCATGGTGAAGGCAAGTTTCTGTGGAGCCTCCCCAGGGGATATCATCTGTTCATTACTTTCTGTCCAGCAAGAATGTTGTGAACTACTAGAAATAACTGAATCTTTTTACCTTTTTTTTCTTTTGAATGGCATAAGAACATTGACTTTGTCCTGTAAGAAAACCAAGCAAAGGCTCCCAATAAATATCATAGAATTGCTGATTGCTGGGTTTCCGAATACAAAAAAAAAAAGGACCTGATAGAGCGGGTACAGAGGAGAGCCATGGAAAAGAGCAGAGGGTTTGAACACCGTTCCTCTGAAAAAAGGTTGAACGGGTTGGGATTGTTCTGTCTGGAGAAGAGAAGGCTCCAGGGAGAGCTTAGTGCAGCATTCCAATCTTTTAAAGGGGCCTGGAACACAGATGGAGAGAGGCTTTTAGTCAGGGCCTGTAGCAACAGGTCAAAGAGCAGTGGTTTTAAACTGAAAGATTAAGGTGGTGAGGCACTGGACAGGTTGCCCAGAGAAGCTGTGGATGTTTTATCCCTGAAGTTGTTAAAGGCCTGTCTGGATGAGGCTTTGAGCAACCAGGTTTAGTGGAAGGTCTTTGTAGGTCCCTCCTAACTGAAACTATTTTATGATTCTGTGTTCAGTTGTACCATGCTAAGAAAAATACATTCTACAAGATCTGTTTAATATCAATCTGATCCAAGAGCCAGCTGCAGTACAATTTAAATGCATAAAACACTATAGAGCAGGCTTGTGCCTAAAGTCACGTATTTTAAATTCTCAAATAATCCGTGATGAGTTTTAAATGTTATTTTTGTAAAATCTATTGAATATTACTACAATGCATGTTATTATTATCTGGCACTAATAACTCTATATTCCCACAACCCCAAAGCTTTCAGATCAATTGTATCTCAATGATATTTTGTATTGTGTCATACAAGATTGGATTTTTCCTAGAGGGCTTCAAAAAATTGATTATATGCTGTTTCATCCCACTCACTCTATAGTTACAGTTAGGAATAGTTACTTTGCCTTCTTTTCATCTATGCATTAATGAATGATACACTACTCTTCCCTTGGAGCCCTGCAAGATGCAAAACAATGTTGAGTTCTAATGTATTTGAAGCAGTCAGACTTCAGCCTCTTCACCATGTGAAATCACTGAAATTCTCATCCCTTTGAATACTCATAACCCTGCACGTTGTGGACTGAAAGTGATGGTCATTGGAGAGGTACTCCATTGCTAGAATTTGCAAAGTGTCCTCATGAGTTGGCCCTAAGCAAAAATTGCATCTTTTTTCCAGGTTACCAGAGCACTATCAAGTAATGAGATACTTAAAAATTAGATACAAAAACAAAAATAAATCCTTCAGTGGAAGGGAAAAATGCTTTTATGTTCTTCTGAGGCAGACAAGTTTCTTGTCTGTGCTGTTGCTGGTGTGAAGAGTACTAAACTGCATGATGTGAGAAAGACAAAAGACAGCACAGGTTATGCCTAAAATCCAACCTTTTATTGACAGTTTATCTATTTATTCAAAGCATTTGGGTTCTCAGAGAATTTCATTACCCCTGGCTGAGGAGCTTCATATACATGACATGAAATATCTCTGCCTTTTATTTTAGTTAGTCTTCAGTTCTTTCTTTATCCTGTGGAGTCAGAAACACCGAATGTCCTCCTGGTAAGAATTGCGCATGGCAAATGAAGGAGTACAAACAAAGCTGCATAAATCTTAGTCTTAGCAGAGTACCAATAGATTAAAAATATTAAAAGAAAGTTTTAGTGTGGGTTGTTCTATTAACAGATTCTTCATCAGCAATGGATGTCTATCAATCAGCCTCTTAGGTAAGAGGCTGTCTTGAGCTGGGTATTTCTAGAGTTTTCTGTGGAAAATAAGAAAGAAATGAATAAATGAAAAAGATTCTCCCTTCACATTTCTTCATGTTTGCTGATGTTATTAAATTTCCTCTCATAATCCAAACAAAGCTTTAGGATTAATTTGACCTTATAAAAGAATTATCCATGTAATATTCAGTCTGCTAATTACAATTTCGATAAGATTTAAAAATTCATATTACAGGCTCTTAAAATAATTTTCTTTAGAAGTATATATGTACTTTTAGGAATATATGCAGTTCTTTTCCACTCTAAATTTTTGAGGAGCTAGTTTAAAACACTTCTCTTGCAATCATGGTCTCTTCTGCAACTTGCTTAAGAAGGGAGCATCTGTTTTTCTTACAAAAATTCATATGTTGTCTTTGAAAGAATGGAAAACAGATTTTTGAGGGACTGAGCTTAGCTGACTTTATCTTTGAAATTTTAAATACTAGAATTGTATAGCACGTTTTTTAATGAACCTGTAGTCTGCCTAGAAAAATAGCCTTTTAAAATAAAATATTTAACAGTTATTTTTTGCTAAAAATCCTACATTTGTAGGTAAGATATTTAACTTGCAAGGATAAAATAGAATCTTCAATCACAAATTATATTGACTGCTTTAATGTAAAATCTATCAATTTAATTATTAAGTTTCTATGTTAGAAAAGACATAGATGTAAGTTTAGATTTTCATCTACTCTTCAGGCTTGATTATATTAAGAAAACTTGATCAAGCCTGGGTATTTCACAATATATCATTGGCATTCATTCTTATTCTAAATTAAAAGTGACTTTATTCTAAGGGAAAAAAGATTATCAGATTTCAAAACATCTGAAATCAGAATGAAAACAGAATAGAATGTTCACATGGAAAAATTAACAGCTATTTGAGTACCAAGCATGGGCTTAGCTAATAAGCTTAAATTCAAAGAAACTGGGCAAAAGTCATCTTGTGGAACAATTTGTATTTCCAAATTTTGTCTAAATGTTTTAGACAAATAGATTATTACAAAGATGTGGATGTTCCCTGTGCTATAGGAACACAAACACATGTAGCCAACAAGGCCGAGGAGCCAAAAAGGAGAGCCAAATGAGAGTCCAAAAAGAGAGAGCAAAAAGAGAGCAAAAAGAGAGAGGGCAGAACCCTCTGACCTTTATTTATATGTTCTTACAAATCACCGTGGATTGGAGGTAGAAATTACTACCTCTCAATTACATTGGTTAAAGCATCAATCTATCACATTTCTCCACCTAGGACCGCCTAGGAGAATGGAATGAAAAACAACAAGGACAGTTAACAAAACCATAGCTAGTTAGCAAGAACCATGGCCATGTTTACAGCAGAATGTGTGAGAAAGTATCACAGCAAAGAGAAACATTGAAAAACTGCAAAACTCAGGACAACATCAATACTTTCAAAAGTGATTTTCGGTATTTTACTTTGTGGGAATTAAATTATTATTCCTAATTCTTGTTTACTTGATAATGTTTGAGACAAAGCATGATAATTTTTTTATTTTAAATCACTTTAATTTACTTAACCAATACACACATTCAATGGTGAAACTAAAGCATCTTCACCAATAGGTACAAAAATAATCAGTTTTAACTGATAATTTTTAAAAAAATGAAAGAAAGCATCAGCTTTGATTACATATTGAGCATCAAAATACTCAGCAAAGTATTTTAGGACATCACCCTCATATTATTTCTGAAAGGAAAACCAAGATTTTTTGGAAAGTGCAAAAACTAATTTTATAAAATGTATTTTTGATGTTTTGACATTAGTCAAGCTTCTGCCAGAAGCAAAAATGCATTGCTATGTTAAACACCTGAAAATAGAGGATTTATCAATGACAGTGTTATCTGAGCTTCCATTTCAGTACTGTAAGGAGCTTTATGATTATACATTTAATGGATTTTAAGTGAAACATGTACTATTCTACATGGAACTATGTCACCAGACTCCTCGTAATGGAACTATATTAAAAATAACTAGATCATGAAAAATGAGGATTCCATGTCTTGCAGTACAGCTTGCTTACCCAATCCCTTGCCACTCTGAGAAAAACACAAGCACGCTTTTCTTCTCACATACTATACACGTGATTTATATCAAAATTCAATCATGCTCAATTAGCACTCAAAATTTTCAAGTAATTATGCTGAAGGCAACACCGGCACACACAAAGCGCTAAGGGAGTCAGGGACTAAGCTGTGCATAAATTCACTAATAAGAGAAAAGGTCATGGGCTGATATTACTGAAATTTTATTAGATTTCAGATCCACGTGTTAGAAATCAATGTTTTTCTGGCTTGGGTACTTCTGCTCTGGAGTCAGCCATTCTCCAGAGCCCTGTGTCTAATCAGAGGCTGTAGCAGTGCTAGATCCTCTCCTGAGCACAAAGACAGCAAGAAATGAGAGACGCTTCACAGGTCAGAACAGACAAGTCATTGCATTCCTGTGCTGAGTGGTTTGGGGGGCTGAAAGGGAAAAGCTGCAGCTGTGAAGTGAAGCAGCTGTCATGTTGGTCAATGCCCATTGGAAAGGTAAAACCAGTGCTGGGGATTTTATGGCTCTTCAATAGCTTCCAGTAGCAATCTAGACAAACCAGGATGAAACCACAAAGGGCTCTTCACATAAACACTGCTGCCAAGTGGCTACAAACATGGAAGCTATAACCTGAATTTAATCCCACAACTAAAAAAGCCCCCAAAACAGGCTTTAGATATATGCTGTTCCTATAATGTGAAAACTGACAGATAACAGGAAATAATGAAAGCTTCTTAACTCTCTGACAATCCATATGTTCTGTATGTTGTTCTGGGCATGAGTGGAAGTCTGTTGATTCCCGCTGCCCCGCTTGTGTTGTCTCTGCATGTTCAACTGAACAATTAAACAGATTGTCAGATGTATGGCACTGAAGTAACAGCTTTTCATGGAAGAAGAAAGCAAATGATCAGATGAAAAAAATGTAAATATGAAAAAAAATTAATTTCCAATTGGAATTACTTCTGACTTGCACCATCAAAAGAATGTGTTATATCAATGCAAAATTGATGAGGCAGAACAGAGGATTAGGCCTATGATGCTCAGGGAAAAAATCATCAGTTAGAGAACAAAAATGAAAGAGAAAATTTTTCCTTGCAGTCAAAGCCTCACCTGCTTTGCCAAGACTGCCTTACATGGTTGAACGATCAGAACTGGCTAATCTGAGTGCAAACCCTGTGGCAAAGGGGTCTGGAGGTAAGTGATGAAATGCACTTCCCCTTTTGGGAGTTGGAAAGGGAAGCTATAACAGAACACAATATATAAAGTATGTATTTATTATTACAAGCAGAAAAGAAATAAAGAAAACTGCAAAAGGCAGTCTAAAAAAGCAGTCTTTTTCTCTGGTTATAATTAAAATGTTGAGCAGGATTTGGACAGATAATTTCTTCTCCCTAGAGCTAAGTTTCCTACAAAAGATACAGTTTCTGTTCAGACATGGCAGAAGTGGTCAAACAGTTGAATTAACTGACATAGCTTTTAAAACTTAATATACAACTAAACCAAGAGGCTGCATTACAGAAATTGTGGTGTTTATTCATGTAGAACACACATGACAAAGAGAAATCTATTCTGACAAACACTGTCTTTGCTTTTATTTGATTTATGAAGAAGATGATAGGAGAATGCATATTTTTGTAGAAATTTTCTAGGATTCACTACTGACTGAACCACTAGCTGTTTGGACTCCAGTCAAGCTACCTGAAGATATGCTCCAGATAAAGACATATAATGTCTGAATCATTCAAAGAATATCTTCGTTATTCTACAAGATTTTACAGACCAAGGTTCTATGTTGCGGTGTGCTCTGGCCCGTTTCAGTCTATCTCATGGCCAGGCTCTGCTACGTCCCCTCGCCCCCCCTTGGTATCGGTTCTCCACCCCATGGAGGGCTCTGTATTGTGTAATCCTATACAAAGCCCACCAAATTCAAACCCCGCAGTGCTCCCCTATTGGATGTTGTACCCTCCCCCCACCTCCTCGTGCTGGTATTTATGTATCTGTAACATGCTGTGCCAGTGCTTCCCCAGCACAATACAGTGCCGAATAAACCATCTGGGAAGCCCCTCTGCTTGTCTCTCCTTCTTCAGTGCGCCTGTATCATCGGTGGGTTGGGTGAACCCCTACAGGAACTTCGCCAGCTCACCCATGCCTTGGAGCAGCCCGGCAACCCCTGAAACCACAGATGGACGCTCGGTGCCCCCACGGAATGCACCGCAGCAGTTCTACTCCAATTATCTAATCTTAACATAAAGCTAGTGGTGCCACCTGGGCCTCATGCTTTAACAAAACACTTCTAAAATTTTACCCACCTTAACTTGGTAACATGATACTAAAAAGAAAAAAAAAAATAGAGGGGGCAAAAAAGTTTCTATTTAGAATAAAGAACAACATGTTAACATCATATAGATAATTTAAAAAATGTCAGATACATTAATGTTAAAAATTGCACTGTATTCCTTCAGCTCCTGCTGCAAAAGCTTTAAAGGCTCACTGCAGCTCTTTACTCCTCCATAATGTACAGAATAAACTGCTGGAACTCAGATATCTACTAAATGATTTCTGACTTGGTTTTTAATTTCTGACCAGTCAGCCCCCTACAGAGACAGATTTATAGTTCCTGAGTCAATACCTGTAAAGAAATATTTTAATATTTTAAAAACCATTCTCCTTAGATTTACCTTTTGTGTATATGGACTACTTCATTACATTGTAGTAAGTATTTGTTTATCAGACACTTACCTGAGGAGAGATTAACTAATGCAGATATAGAACTGGTAAGATTTTAGATGAGACTTTTTTTGCGTTTTTTTGATGATGGACAGGAGGGCAAACCCATCACTTCTTTTGCTGGGTCATTGGCTGCCAGCTTGCTTAAATTTCTGACATTGCAGTTTAGAGAGATGTATTGTGTCCATTAGGAGAACATCATGAAGCCATGCCTTCTGTTTCATTTTTAAACTTCTGACATCAAATAACATAGAGAATAAATGATCCATCAGCAAAACTTTGATATTTGTTTCCTGTGTCTACCTG
Organism: Pomatostomus ruficeps; assembly: GCA_013400735.1. Lineage (NCBI taxonomy): Eukaryota > Metazoa > Chordata > Aves > Passeriformes > Timaliidae > Pomatostomus > Pomatostomus ruficeps. The sequence goes on from VYZT01045326.1 coordinate 13,576, forward strand.
ATATATTGGCCAAACAAGCACATATTTACTATTTCCTTTTTTATGCATCCACAACACATATCTGTCCAATGGAGTTATGAAGTATTGCAGGGACTCTCAGTTTTTGGAAAAGCTTTTTCTGGAAGTTCAGGATCAGGACTTGAAGCAGCATCCCCACTCATTTTGCTCAAGTGCACCTGGAGCACAATAGAAAAATCTCTTTATTCTTTGATGGTGATTTGGCATGTGTTCGGTAGGCAAAACTGAGGCAAAAAAATTTAATTTAGGGACCTGTCAGAGGAATTAGAGCAGCAGGCTGCAGAATTTCCTGGCAGGCTGGAAAACCTATGGAAAGGTTTATTTCCTACAAGATAGTTCATTGTAACCTAAATAATTGTCCTAGTAAATAATAAGATATTTTCATTTAAAACACAGACGTTTCCCCATATCTCTTTAAAATAAAATAATCAAAGCTGGAAGTGCAGCTACATTTCTTCCTCACAATTTGCATACTATTTTAAGGTTGCTTTCAAACCCTAGGCTGCTTGCTGATGGGGAATTTTAAACAAAATCTCAAACAGGAAAGATAGATAGATAGATAGATAGATAGATAGATAGATAGATAGATAGATATAAAGTTAATGTTCCTCCAGTTTCAGACTGATTAGTAGGAGAATTCAAGGATGGCTACAGATATTTATCAGAAGCCCAAAATTTAGAAGATGTGGTCAAGGTAGATGTAATGCTCCCTGCTGGCCCTTGTGTCAGGGCAGCCTGGGCTGAGTCTTCTGAAGCTTTTAATTATCAGATGAATCCACCATAGTAGAACTCTAAAGGAAAATGCTCTTCATTTCAGTATGACACTCACATGTGATGAAAAATCCTGCTGATTGAGACATGCAACCTGCTGGATTACACCTCAAATGAGCAGAGGGATGTTGCGGTGTGCTGTTGGCCAGATTGCTGTTTTTCTCATGGCCAGGCACTACTGTCCCCTTCCCCTACTCAGTATCTGGTTTTGCCCCCTGGAGGGCTCTGGATTTTGCAATCCTACACAAAGCCTGCCAAATTCAAACCCCACCCCCCTACCTCATAGGATGTTTGTACCCTCCCCTGCCCCCTCATGTTCGTATATATGTAACTGTAACACACGGTGCCAGTGCTTCCCTGGCACGACCCTGGTGTCCGAATAAACATCTGTGATAGCCCCTCCGTTTGTCTCTCCTTCCTCGGCATGCTGTATCATCAGTGGACTAGGTGAACCCCTGCTGGATCTTCGCCAGCCCTCCCGCACCTCCGAAGCAGCCGGCAAGCCCCTGGAACCGCGAGCAGGCGCCCGGTGCCCCCACCAGAGGCATTGTGGCAGAGGGATACCCACTGTAACGCATGCTTCAAACTACACTTCTTCTATTTTATTTTAATATCTGAGTACAGAGAGTCCCTGTCAGGGACTTTAAGCCAAGTGTGACCTGTACAAACAGCTTTGCTTGGTAGGCAATTCTGTTCCAACTTATGCTTGTGTTTTCTCCTCCTGTGTCTGCCTGCCCAGGTGCCAACTGAGACTCTTAAAGCTGAAAATGCTTCCAGGTTTGTTATCCAAATCTCTTCAGAAGTTATTTCTGTTCCAGGTTCCTAAGATGATGGTAATTTAGATGTAGTTTATTTCAAGGTAAACTTCACAGAGCTTGTTAAAGCTGGTTATGTAGCTCTTTTTGGCCGCTAGAAAAGTATAATCAGGGTGAACATAAGAATTTGAACACTGGCAACTTTCTTCTTTTCAAATACTATTAACATCAAAGCTATTAGCAAACACTTGCTGCAATCATTTCCTTCATGTTTGCTTCCTGATAGCTTTCATGTGCTTCTAATTTCACCAACATTTCCTTTATCAATCACTGGATGCTTTTTTAAAGTTCACTTACTGCTTAAAGCACAGAGATTAAAAAGTAGCAAAATCATGTTGTCACTCTATTTTAAGCACTAACAAATTTAAGATTTTTTTTCCAAACTGAGGCTGACTTTTCTCATCACATGTCCTCCTCCTGTCATATATGCCATTCATTTCATTGTGGTATACTGTCCCTGCATAAAATGCATGAAGGAGTGGCATAGGGAACATTATAAATCAGGGTTAACTGTAACCATTTTCAGCACTGAATAAGCTTTCTACAGTTTTTATGGACAACTTGGGGATTCTACACAGAGAATATTACCTGAAGTCAGACAGCATTCAGATCTGTCTTCAGTACTATAGAATCACAGAATCATCAAGGTCAGGAAAAATGTCCAAGAACACCAAGCCCAACCTTTGACCGAACACCACCTATACAACTAAACTACAGCACCAAGCACCACATCCAAGTGTTTTCTGAACACCTCCGGGGATGGTTACTCCACCTCTTCCCTGGGCAGTCCATTCCAATGCTGAACCACCCTTTCTGTGGAGAAACTCTTCCAACCTGAACCTCCCTTAGTTCAGTTTGAGGCCATGTCTGGTCTCTGGTTGCCTGGAAGAAGATGCTGACCTACACCTACACCCTCCTTTCTGATGGTTATAGAGAGTGATGAGGTCTCCCCTGAGCCTCCTTTTCTCCAGGCTAAACACCCCCAGCTCCCTCAGCCACTCCTCATAAGCCTTGTGATCCAGACCCTTCCCCAGCTCCAGTGCCCTTCTCTGGACTCTCTCTAGCACCTCAATGCCTTTCTTAGAGTGAGATGCCCAGAACTGAACCTGGTACTCAAGCTGTGGCCTCACCAGTGCCGAGTACAGGGGGACAATCACTGCCCTGCTCCTGGCTGCCACACTGTTGCTGATGCAGGCCAGGATGCCATTGGCGTTTTTGGTCACCTGGGCACACTCTGGCTCACATTCAACCACTGTCAACCATCAACCCCAGGTCCTTTTCCACTGGGCCAATTTTCAGCCACTCTGCTCTATCCTAAGGTTTGCTAGAAGCCTGATAGTTCCATCAGTGTATAGGGAAAGAAATGCAATGTATGTACATAAAATTGCATTTTTTAACAATTTAAAATATATTCTGGAGTAAAAGACAAAAAGTATTATTCTATTCATCCCTTATGGTAACAATATACATAATGGTATTAAACCAAGGATAATTTTGCTCAATTTTTTTAAATCCACAGTATCTATTTAGCATTAGACTTTGATGATATTTGCATTATTTCTTTCTAATTATGCAAGCTAATGCATAATCCTAGAATACTGTGAAGTATTTTACATAATTCAGCATCATTCTAAAGTAACATGTATTGCGGTTTTAGGTGAGGTAATTAAAATAAGTAGAATGAAAGTTTTATAGGGATGGCTTCCTGAGACACCTGTCACGTACTTGGCCTCATATAAAAATCAGTTATAATGAACAATGAACAAGGCAGAGGCATGTTTATGTTAATGCAGACAAGCAGCTGTTACAGAGGTTGGGAGTAAAGGTCTGGAGTACAGTAAGCAAGATGCTCTAAGTTCAGTTTTAAAGACTGTCTTTAAACTACAACATGCTTTGGATTTATTGAACTTGTACTTTTGCTGTATTGACTGCATCTGTCTTCTTTCTCCTTTTCTTTTCCTAGCTGACACTCCCTAGGACACTGTGCTGGTGCTGTGGAATCACAACATGGCACAGTAACAGATGGTGATGCTACTTTAGTTTAATCTCAATGTATAAATATGGACGTCTTAAGGAAGAATGCTTTGTCATTTAAAATCCAGCACTCTTCATGTACTATGCGTAACAGCAGTTAACTCTTTGATCTTCTGTATGAACTACTAAGGACAGAGAAGGTGTCTTCAGAAAGCAGATGGTTATGCAAAAAAAATGTTCAATACTGCTAAATAAGTTCGAGGGAGCTTGTTGGGTGTTGGTTTTACTTGATTTGGGGGGGGGGGGGGGGGTGTTGTTTGTTTGAAGTTTCAATATCCTCTCTCCTTTGTATCCATAGAGCTTATCCTGTTCTTTATGGGCAGCAGCTACTTCCATGATTTCCAAACACAAGTTGGAACTGTGACTATACTGAGTAATGGCTATATAAGCCCCCTTAATATAGTTAATCTGTCTCTAGGAGGTGGTGGGGTTTCCATGAACTCAGACAGGCATATTGTTGTTTACCAGAACTAAACATTACTTCTCACAGGACAAAACATTACCCACAAACCACAAGACTGTCAATTACAGCAATTACAACAACTGGAATTAGAACAACCTGCCTCCAGTGCATTCCTAAATAAGGATTTAAATGTTAGCTGTTATTTCTGTAATTTCTATCCACTTAGTTTGGGAACATTGGTGGATATTGCATTTAAATTGTAACTTCATCCACTCTGCAAAAGATTCATGCTTGAGGTAATTTGGCTCACCTCAGTTGAAGATAATATTTCTCTGATGATTTACTGGAAGTTCTATTCCAAAGTCACATTAATTTAAGCTGTGGAGAAAATTACTGTATTATCCCAGAGGAAACCAGGAGACAGGTCTCAGCTCTGGAATTTATTCCAAAATAAAATGTAAAGCAGTTAAATAGCAGCATAAACTCTTTATCATTTCCTTCCAGCAATATTTAAAAAAACCTAAAATATCTCTGTGTTATTTGATTTCCACATAGAGGCTTCCAGTATGCATACATAGGATGCTAAGGACTGAGATGTTGATGGATAATGGTGTATGCACCTAAATCCACCTCACCCGTCTGTGGCAAATCTAATTTTGAACTGGACACCCACCATAAACAAGGTCTTCTGCTCTTGAGACTCATTTAAATCTCAAATTCATACCTGTTTAATATCTCTGTATTTGTTTTATATGAACTTTAATCACACACTACAGTTATTATATGTATTTAAAGTCGTGATAGAAACATTCATCAGAATGCTGCACTCTGCTATGCCTATTGTTTTGCATCCCCATATGAAAGGACTTTTTCATTCAGTTAGTCCCTTAATAATTTTTTACTTTTGTGTAGTCTCCATATAGGAAAAAACACACACATATGCATATGCAGGAAGGTATAAATCCCTTTATATTCAAGTGGGTTTTTCTTTTTTTAATGATTGTTACATAAAAGAATAATATGTTTCTATGACTTCTATCTTTTGAATATCTTCCTTCACCACCCTACAGATGCTGTTAATTTGCTGAGAATTAAGCAAATCAGGCTATTTTTCAGGTAACTTAAGCAAACAGCAGCAAGAAAAAATATATTTAGAAGGTTTCGTAACACTACAAATACTTCAAAATCTAGAACTATTTCTATTCATATTTCCTTCCAATCCTTAAACTTTATTTCCAAATAGCAAAATATTTTCATGATACATATGTAGTTGCAAACACTTTTTGTTATTTTAATTAGCTCTATATGTGTTGATGGATGACCAAGTGTTTTGTTTGGGGGTTTTTTATTCTTTTTAAGAAATTCCAATGACGCCCTTCAACAAGAACCTCAAATGTACTTGACAGATCGGTTGATATTGCAGTGGCTGGATGTAAGAAACCCACAATAAATATCCTGATATTAAAATTAAATACCACATTTAATATCACATTAAATAAGTATTTAATGTGATATTAAAAAAATACCAATAGATATGTTTGAAAGCAAGTAGATGAGAAACTACAACAGTTTTTCAATTTCAATGAGAACATAAGACTTGGAAATTTGGCTGAGACAGTTTCATTCCTTCATAGCCAATATCCACTGTTCTTCTAAGGCAAAGAGCTTCAATCTGGACACATACTCTGATATCCTCCTGTGGTAACAGAAGAGGTCTAGCTCTCTTTCTTTTCTCCCCCTTACTATTACTTATTCATAAATAAATATTCATTCATTCAAGAAACGACTTGGGAAAGAGACTAAACAAGAAAACTGGACTCAAAATTGCTTTGTTCTGTGCCACTTATATGATCTGCTTTTTCTGTTCATCCTTTTCCCTTCCCTGTTCCCCCAAAAGGGTCTATCCTAGATCTGATGGCTTCTCCTTGGAATCGGTCTGTTTCTAGAAAAAGTTATCATTACAGCAAAGTAGTCACATGGGAGAAGAAAGTTATCATCTCTAGTGTTAACTGAACCATAATGAATTATTGCAGTGACTCACTAAATTAAAAGTGATGTATTATGCTGAAAAACTGCTTGATCACCTTTGCTCATAAACCTAAGAATTAAGGTAGGAATTATTTTTTTCAATTAACTGTATATCTACCATGTTAAATTCACACTCCATATTAAACACCTGGATCCAAAAATGTACCTGTTTGTGACTTCAAAGCTAGTTAACTTGTTCTAAAATATCTTTTCTGTGCAGAGCATAATTTATTATTAAAACAGTCTTTTACACTCAAAGAGAACAGTTCCTCTGAAAATATCATTCCTATATAAGCAAACATCTTTTCACAGTTCAAAGTCAGTTTTTAGCCACTTATGAGCAAAGATAGAGAATTGTTTCCTCTACAAAACTCCATAAGGGCACTTCTCACCCTGGGTCATTGCAGTTCACAAAGTGCTTGCTTGCACAAACTTGGTGTAATGCACACCACGGGCTTGCAGCAACTGTCAGCCCTTGAGAAGGAACTTGTGGAAGGGCAAACCACTGAGCCTTGGCACCATTTCCACAAATGCTGGATCATCTGCCTCTTGCAACACCACTCCATGTGTGCTCCTTCACATAGTGAGATATTCCATCATTTTGGGAAAGGGGCAGGACAGTAACTGTCCAAAACGATATTTCTCTTTATTTAAAAAAAAAAAAAAAAATAAAAAAAAAAAAAAAAAAAAAAAAAAAAAAAAAAAACTTCCCAGCCCCAGGGAACGGGGAGAGCCGGANCATGGGAAACAAGTGCCTTTGTCAAAGGCAGTTCCTTGCAGGGGAAGTGGTTTCATTATTTTTCAGTTTTCTGGTAGGGGCATAATTGTATATTGATTTGTTTCAGTATTTTCTGTGATAAAACCTATTTTTTTATCTGGCTGTTTTTCATGCCAAAGTTAATCATCAAATTCTTATGCCCTTTGAAATAATCACAGTACTACTATGTGTTAAGCCCTTCCTTCTTTAAAAAAAAGTAAGTCCTTAAAGCACATTTTGTCTCTGCTAAGTTTTCTTTTCCCTCAGTCCTTTCTTTCTTGTTCATAATTGAACTATGCCATAGACCTTTGTGTGGAGAGAAGGAATACGAATAAACATCAAGCACTAGGAAAGCTAATGAACTTTCCCAAATCTCTTTAAAAAACCCCAAACAAACCAAGTAAAAACAAAATAAACACAACAAAACAAAACCCCCAAATCTGGTAGGTTGTATTTATTATCAGCTGTTTCCTGATCAATTTTCATAGAGCTTTTTCTTTCTCTAAGCAGAAGAGGAATGATGTATTTTCTGAATTGAAAGATGATTAAGTTCTGATGCCTTTAGGGAGAAACACAGTTTTTCAGTTTGAATCTTACTTCTTTTTCCTCTTTAGCAGCTGGTGACTAAAGTATCTAAAACAGACACCCCTATTCATTATTGTCGAACTGGATAAAAAAAGGAAAAAAAAAATTTTGCAACATCACCTAGACAATTTCATCGTAACGGTTGAGAATGTTCAGAAAAGACTTACCACGATGCCTACCCAGAAAGTAGGAATCCAAAAGCTTTCAAATCACAGATTTTCCATACTGTTAACATTTTACAAGGCAATAAGTGTGGAAAAGGAAAATAATAAATCTTTTGTCTCTTTTGCAATTCTGTTTTGTAAGCTCTAATTATTTTAGTACTAGAGCTAAATCTCTAATAATACATATATGCCCTAATGAATCAGTTAAGCTCTTAGGAACTGCCTTTTAGGGAAACAGAACACTGTAAATCTCTGACATACACCATATGTACAATTAAAATAAACTATAAAAAGCTTCTCTTTAGTGCCACTAACAGCAGCAACTCTAAAAGAGGTTCAGATGAAATGGGGTCATGGTCTCCACTCAATAATCATCAGAAGCTGCTGGCCATGGGAGGAAGCAGCAATTAGGGAAGGGAGCAGCAGGCAGTGCTCCATAGTTGTACAGAGCATTGTGCTTTCCGGAGGCATAATGCCTCCCAGAGTGCCTGCTGGAGGAATGTGAATCCACACCATCCCCAGCATGGCCCAGTACCTTAAAGGCTCAGTTAAGCCCTTATTGATTTCTGAAGGCACAAAATTGAGAAGAGAGTTAAAAAAAAAAAAAAAAAATTGTTCCTACCTTTTCTTTTGGTGTTGACTTGCTTAAAATGAAGGCATTTTTTTTTAAAAAAACCCACCTAGGGAGAGGCAGGCTTCAAAGTCAGACAAGATACTTTACAAAAGAGTGTGATGAACAAAAACACAGCTTCTTTGACAAGCTCTCTCTATGCGGACTAGAAAAGCTGCAGAGCTGTTAAATGATGAAGTTTGGTCAATTCAAGTCTTAGATGATAAGAATTAAACTATGGAAGTGTCAATCTCCAGGGGAAGGAAATTTTTAAGACTAATTTTTAAAAAAGGCAAGAAAAGGGAAAAAAAAGGAGAATAAAAAAAAAAAGACTTTTCTGTGAACCAAAGACAACACAAAGAATTTTCACAACTAAAGATTCAAAGGGACTTGAAGCAAACAGGTGGACCTTTCTTTTTATAGAAAAAGAGTTGGCAGAAGTTGATAAGCAAAATATGAGCTTACAGTCATGACAGAATTTCTTCCCTAAAAGCAGAGTTCTGTTTTTAAAAGAAATCACTGGTATTTAATCCATATTTTTTTGGTCCATTTGGGAAAACAAAGATTTTATCTTCATTGCATATTATAAGTAATTTTGCATAATTTGTTTCTACCTATTAAACTATAAGAGATCACTGGTCCTATGATTTTTTTTTCTAATATATTACACACACCAGCTATCTAATAGATACTGAAGTTGCCTTTTACTAACTCTTATGAATAAATTTACTATGTTTAGAAGTTCAGCTGGGTTCTTTATAACCTGAAATCAAACACTCGGTGCATTCATTCAAAATCTTTGAAAAAAACCCACCCCAAAATTCCATTTTGAAAATTCCCCTTCTCATTTTAAAAATTACTTAACTAAAATGTTAAGTATGCTTCGGCACACACCAAAAAAATAATTTCACAATAGGAGTTATGGTTTAGAAAAACACAAAAGATGATGTACTGAACACCACAGGCATCACCACTGAAGAAAACACAGTTATTGAATAAATGTTTCTACAGGTAGTAAAAGATTCTGTGAACTGCAGTCTTCTATTACAGAAAACAGACTTCTAGCATGTATCATTCACAGCAAGAAACGCTTGCCTACCTTACCTTATACCTTATTACCTTAATTAAAAAAAACAACTACACAGGAATGGTCACATTGCTCACCCAGGATAAATCTAAATAATTATAACTCCTTTTTTTCTGGGTTTGTCTGTTCACATGTAGCCAAAATCTAAACTAAAATTTTAAAAAAAAATAATCCAAGTGAAGTTATGTATAAACAATAAGAGACAATAAAATGATTTAGAACTGAATATTGCATATGACACAAACATTGGTAGTATGATAAATGAGGAATGCAACATGATGGAGTGCATTTGGTAAAAAAAAAAAAGCCTGTCCAAAGGAAAACATTTTGATTTAATGATATACAAACTGATATAGACAGAGAAGAAAAATTCCAGCACTGAGCCCAGAACATTTTAAGGGGGGACCTTGCTACAGGAAAGCAAAACCTCAAGAGATTACTAGCGATCTCAGAAGGAATTACTGTGCCAACTTAATGATGATGAGGTGGGGAAGCCTAACATAATCCTTGACACGATAAATGGAAATCCCAAATAACAGTGTGAGAGTGGCGATGAGGATGATTTAACACTTCAGTGCCAATATACTGAAAAAATTGCAAGAATAGAAATCCTCTACCCATGACCACAAAAGCAGGGCAGAGGTTTTGCATTGTTGTGGATATAGTTGTTGTAAGGGTCCTTTTATCTACTATGCATCATCCTCAAGTACAAAGGTATGCTTGTCATAATAAAGGAACAGCCAAAGTGATACTTATTTCTAATGGCATTAACCAGCTAATCCTGGGCACTAACCAGCTGAATTTCCATGATGTAAGCTCTGGTTTTCTGCCAATGACAATCCTGCTGTATCATGAGCTTCAGTATCCTCCTCCAAAGGCATCTTAGATTTGTGACTAGACTACATGTTTAATCATAGAACAAGGGAGTCTTAATTATGGCCTCAGTCTTTCAGGACCCAAGTAAAAATTATGAAAAAAGAAAAATTTCTCCAAAACTAGAGAACCATAGCATTCTACACCCCGCTGTTGATTCAAACAATTTAGTCACAAACTCTCTTATCTGTCATAAAAAAAAGTTTAAAAAAAAATTAAAAAAAACAAAACCCCAAAAAACCTCACCAAATTTCCTGTCCCTTCTTTCTTGAGGCCAGTCTGAGAAGTGATGAGGTCAGACTTATTGTGACTTACCAGCTTTGGCTAACTTCTGCCTTTAGTGTCTTGTTTTCTTTGCAGAGGGAATGAGGAATGTGTGTGCTAGCCTGCCCAGCTCTCTGCTAAATCTGGTTTTGCTCCTACCTCACCACTGGGCCAGTGCAGCTCCCAGGGCCAACTCTGTACACCTGAGCAAGTGGGGGATGGATAGCTGAGCTCAGCCTGACACTTGATCCTTTTCACATTGAAAAAAACCAAAACAAAACAAAAAAAACCCAGCATTTTTCACAGGGGGCAAAAAAGTATGGAGAATGTATTATTCTCATCTGTATGTGTGATATATTTGCATATATGTTCAGGAAGCAAAGCTTTGTTTGGCAAGCATTGGGAAAAGACGTTTAAAAGAATCTTAATGAAAGATTGACACCAACTATTTTGTTTTGGTTTAGGGTTTCTCTCAAGGGGAACCATTATTTGAAAACTCACTATCTCTTACTGAGAGACTGGAGACTTTGAAGAAAGAAGATATCTGTACAGAGTTGCTGTGACTTCTGACGATTTTGATTCTCACTTTTTCACAAATCAGAAACTCAGAACCCAGCAATATACTCCCTTTTCCGAAGTATTTCCCCATAATGCATTCAGATGTCAAAATTCTCTAAAATGAAGTGTTGTTTTCTCAATTTAAAAATGAATTTTCAGGAGCACTCCATTTCAGGAATGCAAGATAGTGTTTACCTCTCAGTAGCATCTCATCAAGTGAGCAACAAGGTACTGCTTCCATTTTTCTCATCCTTCCAGGGTTAGATAAACTTGATATTTATTATTCACACCATGCTATTTGCAAACCTAAGGACTAAGTAGAATTCTCTGTGTACTGCATCCAGACAGTTTTAAATGTGTGTTTTACCAGCCATTCAGTTCTCTCCATGTGTTTCATAATTACTTATGTTGCCTCCAAGTCTCTCTATGCAAAGCAAATGACACTGATTTTTGAAATCTATCTTCATAAATAGAGTATCTTCTGTTCATTTAATATTAAAATACCCATAAGATTTGCCATATGGAGCAGAATCTCCTAATAAAGGAGTGAAAAATATGATAAACTGTTATTTAGGGGGAAAAATGTTCTTCATGATAATTTAAGAGGTGACATGATCTAGTTGCCATCTCTATTTGATTGGAATGAACTTCCACTGAAGAACACTATTCTAGAAGAGAAAACTGTTTTCCAGGTGCCAAGACAGAAGAAGTTTAAGATCATTCAGTCATCTCAAATCTAGAATGTATCTTCTAAACTATTTTGGTATTGTGCCAACTCAGCTGTGTATTTGTCACTTCTTCCATTATTACAGTATTTTTAGAACGTTTCTAAAATATATTTCAGAAACTAATCACTACCAATTTTTATTACTCAGCCCACAAATATTGAATTGACAAATGTATTTCTCCAGCTTAGCTTTTTTTTAGAAGGCACAGCCATACAATTTATTACTTTTATATAATTTTTATCAGTGGAAGAGCTAAATAGAAACAGTACATGTTGGAATTGTATAGAAAATTAAATTTTCCTTGGGTTTCAACTACCATCCCTATCTCCCACCGTATAACCTTTCCAATACTGAAGTTAGACTAATCACTTTATTTCAGCTGTTTCACTGAGCGTCAGTAACCAACTATAATTTAAATATATAGATCTTCTTTGTAATCTCATTTGGGATTCTGTAGAAAAGATTTCAATGTAATGCTCTAAAACAGTCAAGGTGGTTCTGGGGGAATAACAAATGTGATAATCATAGCACAGTTTTTCTAGTAAAAATAGCATTGTTTAACCTGTTCAATGCATTTTCATGTCTTTCCTTTTATAACTTTTGTTTAACTGAACTCAAAGGTAACAGATCAACTCAAATAAATAAACTCTTCTTCTAATAGTTATTGCATGAAAGTCTGATCCATTCAGTTCTGGGACTCCCAGCATAAGGACACTTGCTGGAGTGGGTCCAGAGGAGGACCAGGAAAAAGATCAGGAGGCTGAAGCAGATCTCCTATGAAGACAGGCTGAGAGAGTTAGGGTTGTTCAGCCCAGAGAAGAGAAGACTCTGAGGAGACCTTAAAACACCTTCCAGTACCTAAAGGGGGTATCAAGAGAGCTGGAGAGGGACTTCTTGCAAGGTCAGGTAGTGATCAGACAAGGGGGAATGGCTTCAAACTGAAAGAGGGTAGGTTCAGACTAGCCATAAGGAGGGTATTTTTTGAAGCACTGGAAAAAGATGCACAAAGAAGTTGTGGATGCTCTGACCCTAGAAGTGTTCAAGGCAAAATTTTATTGGGGCTTTGAGCAACCTGGTCTTGTGGAAGATGTCCCTGCCTATGGCAGACTGGTTGGACTAGATGATCTTTAAGGTCCTTGTGGAAGGAATAATTACATTAAGCTACAGCATCCCTGGATACTCATCAGCAAGTTAAAATATCTTCATCTTTTTTTTATTTCAACAAGTCCAACTTGAATGTAAAAATTTCTGCAGAATGATTTTTGAAGCAAATATTTCCACAAAACAGCTGCTTCCCAGTGAAAGTGACAGGTTTTGAGCAAAGCAAAGAATTTACTTTTACGTGAGTTTCCTTTCTGTATTGCAGCATAATATGACAATAAAGAAGCAACACAATACTGCTTGGAAGTTTCCCTGTGGATTAATAGTTTAATTTCAGGAAAGGATTTTGAAACATTGATGGTGAGCCCTTCATCACAGACCTGTCAGCAGCAGTGCCAATAGAATACAGAAATAACAGGCTTCACACTAAAATGGGAATAATCCTGCTCAGCTCAAAACAGGAGGCAGCTCTCCATCAGCAGTTCCTTTGTGGCCACTTGTAGGATGCATGCTGCTAGAAGAGTAAAACTGCACACTGAAAATATAGTGGCATATCTGACACAGATTGGGTAGAATTTTAAATCTCTATTTAATAGTTTTTTTAATATGGCATCATTTCATAATTGTTTAAAGCAGTGCTTCTAAATCTGCAAGACAGAGTAGTCAAGAAATTCAGGGCATTATCTGTGGCTCACAGAACTGACTGTTTTATCTAAATGAATTCAGTAATAGAAGAAGATTTTTTTGTGTGTGTTGATAACTGGGTAACTTTTGAGACCAGAAGCAAGTGATGAGCAAGAACAACTTCTGCAGAACCATTACAGAAAGAAAAATCTGTAGTCATGGTGTAAAAATAAACTCCTGTGATTTAGGGATTCAATTTATTTTTAGTTTGTATCAGTATATAAGTACAGCTATTTATTGGGTTATAGAGGTCCCCACTGTCCTCTCTGTAGATGAAAACAAAGTGAGGTTATTGAAAGAGAAAAAAATCTTGTTTCTATATGTTTTCTACTTCAAATCATTGTCCAATCAAGTCCTCCAGTTTTTTTCTTCCCTACTTTTTCGTTTACTTCCTGCTTCACCATTGAGGTACAAGCAATTCTCAGGGGTTAAGCTAGAGCAGGTGAACAGGATTTTCCCATGTAGAAAGTTCAGAGATCACCTTTAGGCATGTTGTAAATAATTAATAAAGAAATTATCTGATATTATAACAAACATTTTTATTAATATGTCTTAGTTCCAGACTCATTCATAAAGCTTAATGAGAATAACAATTTAAATGCATGGTAAAATAGCAGAAATGCTTCATTAAAAAATGTTTACAGTGGATGCTGTGGAATTTCATAGAACTTCTAAAAATATTGATCAGTTCTTTATCATACCATCCCTACGATGCACAACAAAATGATTCAGAATCATCAAACACTATTTTCTCCTTTTGATCCAAATATAATAACCCAATCTGGTGGTACCAGATTATACCCCTCAAATCTCCATTTTCAAAAAAAAAAAAAATAAGAGCGCTGAGCACCATACAGCAAAACACCTGAATTAACTGTTAAAATCTTCTCAAGACTTCATAAAAAGAAGGATGAATTCAGAGGGTTTCTCAGGGAAGAAAGGGAGGGACTGGGAGGTTAAATCAGACATGTCAGGGATTTCCACCTGCAGTCTTGAGTGATGAGCAAAGGTAATATCAAGAGTAAGCATTATGAATCTCCAAAAACTTCTGTGAATTCTGTTCTCAACATTATTGCTGTTTTCAAAATATTACTGGTCTTTTAAGTGAAAAACAAACCAAAGAATTGAAACAGAAAATGTCTCCATGTCTCTTGCATCTGTGCCAGAGAATGCTACATCACAACAGACGAAAGGCCTCAATCTTCTCTTGTCGAATCTCTGCAAGCCACCTGGAACAGACCATTAGGGAAGGTAGCACGATCTGAGCAAACCTCTGTGCCACTTTCACAAAATGTTCTTTCTACCTTCATCCACTTGCGTTTTAGGAACTGTGGAGGTGAATGTGACAGGATATGCTGTGTGAATCCAAGAGTTGGCTGAAGGCAGCATGGGTTGCCCAAGGCGGTGAAGGTGGCTGTGTAGGGGAATGGGGCTGGTAAGGCCATGTTGCTCCAGGAGCTGCCGGTACAAAAACTGCTGCAATGCACTGATGGCTGAAAAGTACACATCAAATTTTTTGCCCCCTCTTGGAATATACAACCTGTTTTAGTGAACGATGTGGACAGATAAAGTTAAAAAGGCAGGATTTTAATCCAGTTGCAGTCACATATACTGGGTAATCCAAAAGAGCCATTTGCCTTGTGCTCTGTTGCCTGCAGAACAAAAGGCATTTTATACCCTGGTGCAATGTGAAATCTCATTTCTCTTCTGTGGTGTTATGACTGAGCAGCCCTCATTCCAAACAGCCACAGCAGTTGCCTTTAATATACTTTTCAAATTTAAAAGAGCATTCAGGGGATGATGTTCTCATCCACACCACAAATCATGCACATTTACTGAATGTCATGTAACAGCACAGGGCTCTTCTCTTCCTCCACATATAATATCGTGAACTGATTCATACCAGTCTGCATCTGACATCATTTTTCAATGTATACAGATCTTTTGTGTAGCATAACTCTGAAAAATATTAGCTGTCTTAGGAAGAATACTACAGTTACCTCCAGTGGATGCTCATTTAAGAAGAGACACAGCATATAAAAATATCTAGAGAATGATAGTTCAAATAGCAAGTTATAACCACACTGTATGGAACAATGTTAAAAAAAATGTTTTCATTCTGTGTTCTATTGACTACTACCATGTATCTTGGTATTTTAAAGCAGAACTTTTCTCTTACTCAGTACAGATGTAAATCTTAATCTCTGTGTTTACTGTAAATCAAGACAAAAATATTTTCTAATTAGTATTTATTTTAGTGGGATATATTTTTTGGTAAGATCTACTGTTGGGAGAGGATAAATTTTGATATTATATTTATCTTTGACTGAATGGTTATAAAAGCTTTAAAATGCGTCTTGAAAATAAATTCCTCACAACAAACACATGTATTAAATACTTTTTACTTTTATCAATACATTAATTATTAAATAATTCTGGAATTTCTATGGCAACAGCATACTTAATAAGTTCACATTATTCATCGTTGCATGTATTAATATCAGCTGCTGTTCCTGTCTCACACAATAACCAGCAAGAATTGGTCACCTGAGTCAGAATTTCCAGTGTTCTAAGACAAACAGAGGTAGAAACTGGAACAAAACACACAGCTTTCTGACCTTCCCTTTACTGACTTTAACTCTCTGAAGACTGAGAACCTTAGCAACCACATATTCAGACTGTATCCCTTTTATTGGATACTCCATTTCAACAGCTATTAGCATAGAGATCTCAAGGGAATAACTAATCACAATAAAGACATGAGCTTTTTAAAACCACTCCGTGTTGCAAAGAAAGTTTTATTCTATAATGAAGAATTTAAAACATTAACAATAGAAGTATCATCACATAATCCTTCCTTGAGAGAGGAAGGACTGTCATAGTTTTCAGATCTGCTACAAAAAAGAATTAGAAAACCAAAAATCAGGTATTGGGTAGTAAAGCATGAGGAACTAAAATTATCCATTCCCTTCATGTAAATTCATGGAAGAAACTGACTTCTAAAGGAAGATTATCAATTAAGATTAAAATATAGACCCTTGGATTTCCATGAAACTACTTATTTGTGTTATATACCTTTGTTACTATATCACCTTTAATTGAGACAATATTCCCAACTAGAGACACAAAATGCTGTATTGGTCACAGTTTCCTGGGCTTTGGAACATTTCAAACTTTTTATTAGAGTAATCTCAATACAAGATCAGACTTGCTTGACATGGTTTGACCTTCTCTTGGTGGCACTATATGCACCCCCCATGTTGTCCCCTATAACCATTATTGAACTTAAAGTAATATTTACTTTGTTCTGTATTGGAGAGTGAAAATTAAGGAAGGAAAAAGAAAAACTCTCAGTATGAAAATCTGTTACTCTATCTCTGAATACATTGGAACAAGCTCAAACCACAAAACATCTAAAATTAAAATTCTTAAAAATATTTAAAAATAGGTGGTAGTAAGAAGGCACATATTCACATTGAAACTTTTACTTGCAAGAAAAAGAAGAAAATAAGTTACTCCATGTGCACTGAGGAATCACAGAAGCGCTTAGGTCTTTAAATAATAAAGAGGGGGATGCCAAAATCGTTACTGTAAAGCCACTTCTAAATTTATCCAAAGAGTATTGAAGCCAATAAAAAGACCCACCCTTTCATTTGCTGCATTTGATTTGGAGGATATAAATGAGCACAGGAAGTTAAACATATTGCTGGAGACAAAAAACAGGGAAAATTTTCTGATTTCATCCAAATAGTCTGAGCGCCAATATCATCACTTTAAATGAGATTACAGTTTAAATGGCAGTGACCCTTCAAAAAGGTACTACTAGCTTTAGAGACAATAAAAATCCCCTGATGTTCTAGGAAGAAAGGAGTTTGCTGCTGTGATAAGAAAATCCCACCATCAAAACCATTTTTCCTGCAAATCTTATACAGAATTCTCAGTTAAAAAACCAGAGAGATATTAGTTCAAAGACAGGCAAGACATTAAAAATAATAAAATAAACAAAATTTAACCAAAATGGAATGCAGAGAAGAAAACCCTTCTCAGTGGGGCTGGAGGTAATGTGCCAAGACCATCCCCACAAAGTTTACAGCTAAGATTTTTCATTTTGCCCAAATCAGACATTGGGTTTAAAATCCAGCAAATCCCTACTATTATCTGGATTACACAAGAACAAAAGATAAATAGAGGAAGGTACAGAGTGGAGTGGAGGGTGTTCTTCTAATGAGCAGATAATTCCTGTTTTAGCCAATCCATTTTTAGTTAAAACAAACAACTCAACAAACAAAAAATACTGCACCTCAAATAAACAAAAAAGATTAAAAGATTTGATCCGTAACACCAGTTGCCAAAAGCATGATATCCCGCCCC
>VYZT01045328.1:0-17010 GCA_013400735.1 Pomatostomus ruficeps
ATATATAAATATAAATATACTCAGTGAATCATGTAGTCATATAAGCACAATCATCAATGCATCCAAAACCTGATTTCTTCACCACCTGTTTCATTTAACACAACTGTGTTCTGTCCTTTTCTTGAATGTTTACACATAAAGATTGGCATCTGTGGACTGATCACACAGTATTCCTGAAGATCCAGTTTTCCCTCAACAAGACCATCTGTGAGGCCCAGCCCAGTGGGATTTATTGTTCAGAGTGAATCAAGGCAGCTGCATACATAATTATCTTCATTACAGAAGAACAATTATAATTCTATTGATCAAAGCTGCAAATACAGATAGCTCAAAGGAAATTGACTTAAATGATACAAACCTTTTCATCATCTGTTACAGAAATCTGAGAACTTCACCAGCTCACTCAGGTTAAATTCCTAAGCATACTTCACAAGTTTTTAAGACAATAAATTGTTTTCAGATGCTTATTATTTCTTCACTTCAAATAGCAAGACTCTGTGCTTTAAGTGATCTGGTCAACTTCCCCAGTGATGCTCACCATCTGTTCCTATCTCTCGATTTTTCAAATCAGTTCATATTGTTCATAGCTCCACAAACAAAAATTATGAACATGAAGAAGAA
Source organism: Pomatostomus ruficeps (assembly GCA_013400735.1). Lineage (NCBI taxonomy): Eukaryota > Metazoa > Chordata > Aves > Passeriformes > Timaliidae > Pomatostomus > Pomatostomus ruficeps. The sequence continues at coordinate 622 of VYZT01045328.1, forward strand.
AGGGAAACTGCCACATTATATCAAATTATGCAAATGGTTTTTTATTAGTTTGCGTCCAAAGGAGAGCTATGAAGATGGTGAAGGGCCTTGAGGGGAAGCTGTAAGAGGTCACTTGGTCTATTCAGCCTGAAGGAGACTGAGGGGAAACCTCATTGCAGTCTACAACTTCATGATGAGGGAAAGAGGAGGGGCAGACACTGATTTCATCACTCTTGTGACCAGTGACAGGACTCAAGACAAAATCCTGAATTTGTGTCAGGGGAGGTTTAGGTTGGATATCAGGAAAAGGTTCTCCCCCCCAGAGGGTGGTTGGGCACTGGAGGGTCCTGTGCAGAGCCAGGGGTTGGACTCAATGATCCTGATGGGTCCCTTCCAACTCAGCATATTCTATTAAACCTTCCTCGCACAGCTGACGAAGGAGCATTCCTGGAGTGGTACCCTGCTAGACCTGCTGTTTATGAACAGAGAAGAGCTGGTGGGAGAGGTGGTGGTGGGAGGCTGTCTTGGGCACAGCCACCACAAAATGACAGTTTTCAGTTCTTGGTGAAGTAAGAAAGGTGGTCAACAAAACCTCTACCTTGGACTTCCAGAGGGTTGACAACAAGGGTATCAGGCTCAGCCAGCATGGGTTAAGGAAATGCAGGTCCTGCTTCACCTACTGATTTCCTTTTATAACTGGGTAACCTGCCTAGTGGATGAGGGAAACCATGGATGTGTCTACCTGGACTTCAGTAAAGTCTTCAATACTGCTTCCCACAGCATTTTTCTGGTGAAGTTGGCAGCCCCTGGCTTGGACAGGTGCACTCTTCAATGGGTTAAAGAATGTCTGAATGTCTGGGCCCAGAGAGTGCTGGTGAATGGTGCTACATCCAGTTGTTGGCTGGTCACTAGTGGGGTTCCCCAAGGCTCAGTATTCAGGCCAGTCCTGTTTAATATCATTATCAATGATTTTGATAAGAGGATCCAGTGCACCCTCAGTCAGTTTGCCAACACACCAAGTTGGGTGAGAATGTCGGTCTACCGGAGGGTAGATCCACCCTCCCTTGCAGAGGGGTCGGGACAAGCTGGACTGATGGGTCAAGGCCAATCATATGGGATTCAACAAGGCAAAGTGCCAAGTCCTGCCCTTGGGTCACAACAACCTCATGCAGAGCTACTGGCTTTGGGAAGAGCAGCTGGAAAGCGGCCCAGCTAAAAAAGACCTTGGGATGCTGATCAACAGTGGCTGAACATGAGTCAGTGAGTGCCCAGGTGGCCAAGAAGGCCAATGGCATCCTGGCCTGTATCAGCAGTAGTGTGGCCTGCAGGACCAGGGCAGGGATTGTCCCCCTGTACTTGGCACCAATGAAGCCACACCTCAAGTACCAGGTTCACTTTTGGTCCCCTCACTACAAGAAAGACATTTTTTATGCTGTGGACCATTGCTTCTTCTCATACATTTGCCTCTTACATATTTATTGAGTCAAATTAGATCTGATCACTTTTGCTATGTAAAAATTTAAAAAGCTAGTAAGGATGCATTCAACTATGTAGAGTGATGCATCTTGGCAAGGTAAAAAAGTGAAAAAATAGACTTCAGATTATAAAACTTTGGTAAGCATTTTATGAGGGTTTTCTAGTCTGGTTTATCTGCAGTAACTAGAAGAGGAAAAGATAATTCCAATACATGGCAATGGTAAACAATATTCTCTCATTCAAAAAATTAGGTAAAATTAGGTAAAATTTTAGTTTGTATTTAATCAAAACATATCTCTCACAATCTTTTAAACTGAAATACTCAACATTCTGCAAAAATTATTTTGGGGTAAACCTGCAAAATTTCATTTGATATGGGTAAAGTGCCTTGCTTCATGTTTAGACCAATCTAGGTAATTATGTAATTTTTCCTTGTTTACATTACCTCACCACTGAAAAAACCTCTCCAGTTTTAATCACACTTTTTTTTAAAATGAAGACACAGGGGAAAAAAAATAAGGACGTTATCCCCATTTCTTTTTACTGACTTCTGTTTACACAGATGTACTGTATGAAAATCATGCCAGACAGCATGACCCAATGTGCTTTGGCAATATGCAAATGTATGCAAAAACATGTATTATGCAAATCATTCCTATACATCAGGAAGTCTAGACATATTCCTACAGGATCACTAACTACTGGAAACAATATTTGAGCAAAAACGCAAATCTGATTCGTTCTGCAAAATATACACTAGAACACATACACTGTCTAGAGTTCAGGCTGTATTATTCTAAAAATTCTCTTATGATCTACATGTAATGTTCATGCTATCCAACTGATAAAGAAACATGGAATAGGGAAAGCAAGAAACACTTGCAGTCTAACACAAACGCCATTTCTGAGAGATCAACTTTACTTGATCATGATTTTTAAATAAAAATAATCCTATTACAATCTACACAACATTAAACTTTGCCAATCTCTTAGAATTTGTTTTATTCACTTACCTACATTGTTACAAAAGAGAAGAGCCAGTTCAGAGAAACCTACACACCGATGTGTAGTCAGACCTTCTCCTGACAATAAAAATAAGTAAGATTCAGAACCTCTTTTCCCTTGTTTAAAGATGCATAACAATCTTTGTCCCCCTTTTAATGGAGAATTCAAGTAATGCTGTTAATGGTGAAGTAGAAAACATAAGAAAATAGCTTTTTCAATCAATTGTTCTAATTCTATTTCATATCATTCTATTAGGGGTTTTATGCTCTTTAAATTTTTATAACTTCCCTTATAAGTGTCTTGAATTGCAAAGGAGAAACTGCTTCAAGACCAGAAATAGAAATCCGAATATGAGAGAAATAAAATTGTTTGGTTTTCTTGAGGTTTGGCAGAAAACGGACTGACAGAAACTGTACACATATTTACACATTTACTCTGTATACACAATGACCATGATTACTGCCAACCAACCATTAGTTTATCAAACTGATCATTGGTGCAGGAGTTTCTTAGCAAAATATCGTTAAGTTAGAAAAGCAAATTCACATACATTTTTGCATGCATGCATGCATGTCTGACCTTTTAAATATCAGGCCTATTTTTACTGTGATTTATATATCATGTAGATGATCATTAGGTACTGGGGTAGAATCTTAACGACTGAAGCTCACTCAAAACTAGTTTATGCACATTTAGTGTTCACCTGGCAGGATTTGGCACACATAGGTTAATGTTTTTGCTGGTACACAGAATGATCAGGGACAAAAGGATTAAAAAAGCTAAAAAAGTGCACAGGAACCATACACATTCAAATAGTCCAGAGTATAAAAATAAGGTTGAAACATTCCAAAACATACAGTTAACTTGCATGAGTTAAAATCTGGGTGGGAAAATTAATACACTGACATCTGGCAGTGCTGCTCAGGGCCAGGTCCAATATAATCTTGATTTCAGCTCCAGTTCTCTACAAAGGTGTGCAAACCTTCAAAAATCATTGTTCTAGGCATTGTACAACCCTGCCCAGGAAGCAGCAGCACAGAAATTGGGCAAAGTCTGTGGAAGTTAGTCACTGGTTCTGTAGAAATATAAATATGACTTCTGCAGCAGTTTCAGTGGTAAGAGATTAGGAGGTATATCAGTCTTTACAAGAGGTCCATAGCACAGAACAACTCAATCATAAGAATGCCTGTGTCAGCAAAATAGCCACTCTTTAGAATACAAAGAGCACTGTCAAGGGACAACCAGTTTTTCTACCTTTCCCAAGCCCAAACCACGATGCTGGTACCAATCACTCACTAGAGTTTTGGAGGGTCAAGGGAGTAAGGAAAGAAAAGTGAAATGCATAAAAATTTCAGACAAGAAACACAAAGCTAGCAGCACGGACTAGGTTTAGGATAGGCAGGCAGCTTAAACCTACAGAGAATGGAGGGGGAAAGGGAGTGGCTTTGGAAATCACTCTTAAATACCCTAGATGAGATTCTACAAATCTTTCAGGAAAAATGTATTTCCCTTCCACCTTGGAGGAAGAAACATAGGAAGTCCAAATAAAGTTATCAGAATATCCTGGAATTCTTATATAGCAAGCCTCCACAAAGGTAGGCAGGGTATTGAAATACAACACTATTCCAAGAGCTAAGCAGGACACCACCACCATCTGCGCACAGGCTGTAAGGGGATGCTTAGTTATACTACAAACACATCACATTCAGCCTGAAAAAGCTGAGGGCACACAGCAGACTGTTTGGTGAGACTGCTGTATGATGCTAGCATTATGCTGGTTAAAGACTCTACTATTTCAAGCTGAAACATTTCATTCTAGTGCAAACCTCTACTCCACAGCATCTTTCCTCCCACCCTACTCCCATTTACTCTTCTTTCTTTGGGCAATCAAAGTAAATTTGAGATTTGTTAGCACAGCTATAACTATAATTAGTTATATAGATAATTTATACCTAATTTGCCCCAACATTATCATTGGTACTGGCAATTTCATCCTGAGACATACTGCTGGTCAGAGTTTCATCTCTGAGGTAAAGCAAGGTAAAAGTAAGTTAACTTGAACAGCTATTTTTATTTCAGAGTACAAAAATATGAAGTTGACACTTCACAATCAACAGCCAATGATGGCAGACAGAAAAGTAGGCTCTTCTGTAACATCTGAACTGTTAAAACTAGTCAGACCATTATTCCAGTGCATTACCTCTTTAGTGAAAAGTAGTTTTTTCTTTTACCAATACACATAGAGAACAGTATAAAGAATTTCAAGTAGTCAGAAAGAATACTGAACTTTCTTCCTTATTTCTATTTAGCCAATGGAACAATAATCTCAGCAAAAAATTACATTATTAAAAACACAAGTGACAAACGTCTAGCTTTCTTGAAAATCTTGCTATTTTAGAAAGTACTGTTACTCATTTATGCTATATTATTGACAGGCAATTAATAACCCCCCCATATAATATATAATGCCAAATACACCCAGACCAACAGCATACAGGTTCATTTGTAGCGTTTGAAGTAACTATTTTGTACTACATATTAGACAGGGGAAAAGTGGCTTCACAGAATAGCTGCCAATAATCTTGCACAACAACACAACAATATAAATCACTAAACCTCAAACGTAAACATGGATTATGACACAGAGCTAAAAACCCATACAGTTTCTGCAGAAGTAATACAATATTATCTCTCTACAGACCTCAAGAGATCCTCCAAAATCAAAGGAATGCAACATTGTCAGTCCCATGTGCAACAATATTATCAAATCCCCCCAGGTCCCAAAATATAGGCCTAAAAATCTGAAATTTAAAGATAAGAATCATCACTATCCTTTATCTTCCCATGAAAAAGCTTACAGTTCTTCTTTTTCCACAATACCAAGGGTTATTTATTTTCTAGGGAAGCTTGGCTTCTCAGAAAATAATCTGATTTCATAGCTTGAGCTCCAGGAGAAACACTGAATATTGGTATGTGATATTGTGAAAGAGGTAACACAGAATGTGGTACACAGCTGATTTTTTACCCATCACCCACCTACCACATATCCCTGGAGGTGGAACCAGATGGGCTCTTTCAAGGAAAAACACTGCATCTTCCCATGAACAAATATCACCCCTGCATAATTATATCATGATATAGGACTCAATTGCACACACATCTACTGGAAGGACTCCTGCAGCAACACGACCAGTAGGAAATACTTTTCCATACACCTAGCATGCAGCACTAGCAGGTATAACAGACACCAGTTTAGAGTGGTCTGTCCCCTACAGGGCAGGAAAGTCAATGCCCCATCTGCAGCACTAGCCCCTTCCCTCATGGAATTAGTGCTGCAAGTTCAAATTGGACATTACCTGGGGGGGAAGACAGCAAGCAAAAATGGTACTGTCATGCCTTTTCCAGGATCTGTGCATTTTCACACTTCATGGCCAGGAGAAATACAGTTCAGAGTTTTCCATGTGTATTGTCACCTGGGATGCTGGAGCTGGAGGAATGGGGGTGGGGGTCAGGAAGGAGAAGGACAGGACAGAGGGAAGGAGAAGGAGGAGAATGGAGAAAGAGAGTTCTGTTGGGAAAGAGATCTCAGGAAAATGCACCCAGTCATTACTTCTCTTAGACCGTCTCAGACTGGGGATAGGGTTGCAATTCTTACACAGATCTGTTGCCTGTTGTTTTGTATGCCTTGGTTTTGCAAGGGGACACTTGCAATATGGTATTTACATGTCAAAGACAGTCAGGGATTTTAGATAAATTATTTTGGACACAAATATTGTAAGATAGTGAATCAAATTTGTAGCAATTACTACTTTAAGTATGGATTATTTTCAAATCATATTTTTGACAGGTCTTTGACTAAAAAGATTTGAAATAAATGTCAGTGTTCAAATTTCATCACTAACTTCCAAATATGTTTAGAAAATCAGGATTAATTTCCCCTATCTATATTGATCAAGTGTGTGCTTTCCACAGGCGAACTCATCCAGACATATTTTTTGAACCACTAAGTCAAGGGGATCTGTACAATTCACAATCCAAGGAATAATACAGCCAGTTTAACAAGTGACCAGCTCAGCTAGCAATCTGCAACAAGGCTATTAGATAAATTATATGTCATTTAGTCAGTGACCTTATTTATTTTTTACATGGTTTGTTAATAATTAATCAAGTGTGCATCCTCTAGCCACAACTGATAAGAATGCATATGCATTTCCATTCTTTTCTCTAATTTCCGCATATTACAACTTAACCATAAAAGCTGGCCTTCGAGAGAAACCTGGTGTTCAAGGACTCAAAGGATATACATAATACAGTTTTTAAATGGAGGAACAAATAAGCTTTTAAAAAAATTTAAAATTTAACCAATTTTACACATTTATGTGTGCAGATCCCAAAACATAAGCATACTAAAATGACAGCAATAAAGCCTTTTCCCGAAATTGCAACACAATAAATGAAACTCTTCTGCTTACCCAAATTTAGTACACAAAATGGTTAGGATATCTATAATGTTAATGTGCAATCACAGCTGCAAACAAGTGTCTATGTTTTAATACTAACCTCAGCAGTGTAGCATAAAACACAGAAAAAAACCCACAAAGGATGTTATTGATGCTGTCCTTACTCACAGCAGTGGGAACTGTCCCTGTAGAAGTCTCAGTGTACCTGTACAGCTGGCCAAGTACATTGAGACACATGCTGGGGGGGGAAAGGAAGTGTCTTTATGACACCTATATTAGCAAATGAGTAGCTCTAGTGGAAACTTTCAGGTTTTATCACTGACAATATGAAGTGAGGACCACACTAAGTAGTTGTTAATGTATTCAGGTTTAGTTTTACTGTCATTTTCAGAAAATGTACGATCAGGCATCTACACCCCTATCCACAAACACAAGTACTCAAAATCAGATTATTTCATTGAATGATGCATGAGCCTCTGCCTATGTATTCCATTTTCACATGCCTGCGTCTCTTTAGACTTTAACAGCAACTTTGTAGTTGCAGATGTGAAGTAAATCAGATTGCCTGGAATCTGTTTACTTCTATCATAGCCTACAATTTATTCTAAACATCAGGCTTTTTTAAAGGCTTTGATCAAATTCTATAAGTAACATCCAAGTACAGACCCTTCACTGGAGAGGGTCAGTGAAGAACCAGGTTCCTTGTAGTCCAGACTCACAGAACTGGGACAGGTAATGAGACAGACTATAGAAGCATTAAAGCAATTTTTAAAAAAGAAGACTGAAAAGACTGGGGTGGAATCCAAACCAAGAAAGGTTTCTACAAACCAGACATACATATTACCCTTTCACCCCAAGGGATCCACTGTAGTCATTGAAGGTCTAGTAAATAGTCATGTTACCTAAGATGAAATGTATTTCATGTTGGAGTTAAACAAGTGGATTTCAGCCCTTGTTCTTTCATTCCATCAACCAAAAAGGCAAGCCAAGATTATGAGCTCAGTTAGTAGCTATCTACATCACTGACACCTTGCAATAAACCCTGTAGGGCTTTTTGAATACCTTTTCTTTTCTTTCACTTCTCACTTGAAGATTTTTCTGGACTGTTTATTTCTACTAATCTATTTCAGAAATACTTGATGACTGTTACAAGTAAAAGCTTTGTATTACATACAGTTGAGTTGTTTGTGATTATAATTTTTCTGTGTTTTTACATAAATTAAAAAAAACCCCAACAACAGTCTTTCCATGTTGGTTCCATAAAGTAGCTGTCATTTCAATTCCACTTTTTCCTTTAGGCCACATTCTGTATTTTCTGTCTGCCATAAAATATGGACAATGTAGTTAAGATTAGTTTTCCAAAAGTAATCACATGTCCAGCTTTGCCAAAAAAATACCCTGAAGCTTTATCAGCAAATCAGTGCAATTATAAAGTCTATGTACACAACACACAGCTGCTGGCTCTTTGAAAAATAGCTATGAATTATAAAGTGATAGATTGTAGGAGAAATCAAATTTTAGAAAAGAATCTTTTATTACATTCAACCTTACAAAATTTTAAACTTGAATTCACTTAGGAAAAGATAGCTGTCTGGAAATCTTGGCTTCCCTCTGTGTATTTTGTTCTCCAGATGTCTGAAGTTTGATGTTTCCAATCATTCTCCTTTTTAATGGACCAAAGGAAAGGAGTAACACATATATGATATGTTCATGACCATACCACAGATTCCAGCTGCCACGTGCATCAATAAATATTTCAGGGATTCTTAATCCCATTTGATTTTACTAGTACTCAGAGAAGAAGAATAAGTAACAGATACCTGTTTCATTTTCATATGACTATAAAAATTCCCTCTGAAATGGCCTCTCTGCTTTCTGACACTTGTCAACCACAGGTTAGATCACAAGACACAGCAAAGGTGCTTGGCTGTTTATTCAGCAGTGTATGGCACCGCTGCTTTAAATCTCTGAATTCATCCTTTACTCCTCACAGGTGCTGACATTGACTTGAAGTTTTGTGGAAAAGGCCTGGGATACTTTACATAGGTCTTAAATAGGACTTGAAATATGTTTCACCTACTTTGATCTTTGCTGGTAATCAACACAGATTGATTCAGACTTAAATGTGAGATAACAGCAACCTGAGAGAATATGAAGGGATTATTGAAGTAACTGCAAACAAGAAGCTGGAAAGCAGTGCTGTGGAAAGGGACCTGGGGGTCCTGGTTGATGGCCAGTTGGACATGAGTCAGCCCTGGCAGCCAGGAGAGGGGGGCATCAGACACAGCACCGCCAGCCAGGCAAGGTAGGGAATTGTACTGCTCTGCTCTGCACTGGGGCGGCCTCACCTTGAGTGCTGAGGGTAGTTTTGGGTGCCACAACACGAGAAAGACATGAAGCTATTAGAGAGCATCCAGAGGAAGGCCACAAAGATAGTGAAGGGCCTTGAAAGGAACCTGAATGAGGAGTGGCTGAGGTCACTTGGTCTGTTCAGCCTGGAGAAGACTGAGAGGAGATCTTCAACATCCTCACGAGGGAAATTGGAAAAAGTACTGACCTCTTCATTCTTGTGACCAGTGAAAGGGCTCATTTGTGTCAGGGGAGATTTAGGTTGGATTTCTCACCCAGAGGGTGGGTTGGGCAGTGGAACAGGCAACCCAGGGAAGCAGTCACAGCACCAGTTGGAAGAGTTCAAAAAGTGTTTAGACAAGCGCTCTCAGGCACATGGTGTGACTCTTGATGGGTCCTGTGCAGGGGCAGGAGTTGGATTCCATGATCTTGATGGTGTATTCCAAGTCAGCATATTCTCTGATTCTATTCTATGATTTTACAGCACTACTTATCAGGTATTCATATCTGAATTACTATACCATTATTTTTCTAATACCTAGTTTCTTCTTCTGATCCCTCATTTCCCTAGTTGAGGCCAATTAAGCGATAGATCAGACACCAAGTGCAATGTTTCTCATGTTGCTCTATCAGGTTATATGGAAGAAACAATTCCTGCGTGCTGGACACTCACCACAGGCAACAATCAGACTGCAAACCATACCCTGAGGGCTTGGTTGATTACATATGCCCTTTACTAACTTTTTATAAGCAGAGATTCACTGGTTTTTTCTCAGGCCAATCTTCCATGTATAAAGCTTCTGACATAGCTTATTTATTGTTCCATTAAGCTCAGGCCCTTTTGCGGACTGCACTCAAGAGTGCTCCTTCCTCCTCCACCTCACTAGCAGAGCCTAACCATAGGCAAGGAACCTCCAACATCCTACTTCCACCACTGCCAGTAATAGTCTGCTCCCTGCAGAGAGAGCTTCCTGACTCCAAACACAATGCTCAGGTTGTCTCTGGCCTGTCTTTCCTCCAAAGCCTACCCCAGGCTTCATGCTTTCAGCCTGCCACTCCATTCATACACAGCACTGCTGTGACATAACTTGAAGCGCTCTGGTTTCCTTTCTTTTCTTCTCCTGGCTTGTCAGGCAGACAGCAGCTCTGTGCCAGTCGGGAGATCCCAGCATCCGCTGGACCACCTGCATGCAGTACATGGACTCCCTTGTCCAGCTCCAGAATGGGGAAGGGGAGCCATTTGTGCTCTCTCAGCAGTTCCCAGAGCATCTTCTCCCACTTTTCTAAGAGTCATACAGAGAGCAGGTAAAAAAACAATCCCAACATAAGGTTCCATGGCACTTATCTGGCCACTTCACTGCAGTTCATTGGCAACTAGGAACATACTTACACACACCTATGTTTAAATGCAAATGGCAACCTGAAATGAGCTCTTTCAAAACAAGCTTTTGAGAAAGACACCATCAAATGTTCTATTAAAATGTAAATATATTATCTCTATTATACTCCTTTCCTCATTAATTTTATAATTTGATCATGGTTTGTTTATTCTGGTTTCTTTCTTAAAAAACCTATGCCAGTACTGGCTCAGCTATCCTCTAATTATCTATATAAATGACAGTGCTCTTAAAGATATTAGTAGCTGTTTTGATAGTTTATTAGGGACTGAATTAACCAGCCACTGAAAACAGCACAGAAAGTTGTGTGTAGTAATCATGTACCTGACACTTAAAAAGCTGACAACGAATTAGCCTGAGCTGATACAAGTTATTTTCCATACCTCTGAAAGCCTTAGTAAGTGTAGTAAACATTTTTGCTTGCACAACAGACCCTGAAACTTTTAAAATCAATAAGCCTCTCCAACCTTCACGATGTTGTGAAAAGTTTTACAACCAATATTAGTGATGCCTAGTTACAGTGGCAATATACTAAAATTGCTTTTTACAAAAACAACAAACCAAGAGAAAACAAAACTCTTCAGCAATAACACAAAAAGCTGTTCATGATTAAATTTTGATAGGTTTATATTTCATAAATAGATATAAAACAGTGAAACATTACAAGTGTACCAACAGTTTTATTTTTAAAAAATCTTTTGTATTTTATTATTGAAAAATAATGAAAATACATAGTATGAATTATATTCAACAGTTCTCACCATGAAGCTGCAAAGGTTTTTCTGTGTAAAAGTGAGCAAAAATACAGGGTTTACGACAGAATTTTCACTTCTCATCCTTTGCCGTCCCTTGACAGAACCACGGAAACAGGAAAGCAGAAAAAAGTTCAGCTGTTCTTTCCATGTTATACTTCCTTCTCAGAGGTGTAATACAAAAGCTGTCTACTGGAGGTCTTAGCTAGAATAACTGATCAGAGCTTTGTTCATTGCTAGTTATCAGTATATCCTTCCACACGACTTTGCCTTATGACACATCAGATTTCACGGACAGAAGAGAAAAACAGAAGGGTTTCTCCATGGCTTAGTAAATTCTTGGGTATTAATCAAATATAAAATTGCGAGTTAACAAAGTACTCCTAGACATGGCTTTTATAAAAGCTTATAAAGCAAATATGCAAACCCAAGGCCTGACTTGCATTACCACGAGTTAGAAACTTCTTCATTTCTAAGTCTAGTATCAATATTTGCAGATCTGCAATTAAGAGTCATAAAGTTTCAATGCCTTTCTTCAATTTGTGCTTCTAATGTGATTGATAATTTATTACCAGCTGAAAACCAAACACAACTTACTAATAGTATATAAACAGCATTCTTCTTTAATAGTGTCAAAGTTAAATAAGATGACAATTAGCAAATTCTGATTTTCTCAAAACATCCTATTCTAGGACAGAATTAACTCCTTAGACCAGGGAGGTCAGATTAACAACTTTGAAGAAAATATCTGCAGCAGACTTCATTAGTATCAAAATTAAAAATACTGTATTACTGAAACAGAAATACATTCAGATCCAAAGCAAGCCACAAGGCACTCGCAGCAGAGAGCTTACAGGAGGACAGAACACTGAACCTAAGGCAAAGAAAAGAAACACAGAAAACGTACAACAGAAAATTATACATCTTAAATACAGGAAGATACACGTACACATAGCTAGAAGAAAACATTAGGACATTTAGATGAGAACAAGAAATAAAGAATAAAACAAAGGCAAATTGGATTCTGCAGGCAGAAGTAGTGAATCAGAAGATATGGTAGTGTTACTGCATAAAGTAATAACACAGTATGTCAAGAACACTCTGTTTCTTTGATTACCTAATCATAGCAAGATTATTACAATGTTTGAAATAATGCTGCACAAACCAGTCAGAACAATATTAAGACTCAAGGTTAAGACTCAGAAATTACAGATAGGTTCTCCTTTTACTCTTTAGATAGCAGTAAACTAGATGAAGTAATAAAGTATATGCTAAAAGAAAAACCACAAAACAAAGCAAAACAAAAAACCAAAAAAACCCCCAACCCAAGAAAACCCCAAGCAGCAAGCGGCAAAATCCAAATTTTTTACCAAAGGCTGGAAGCAAAATGCATAAATTTAATTTTGTAAAGCTATATTTTTCTAAAGTACATGTTTTATAATCAGTACATGAACTGGTGAGCTCACTTCATCTTTTCTTCAATGCTTTAATAAAAATTACCAACTAAATCTAATCTTCTTAAGAATATTTGGAAAAATATACTAATTCAGTACCATACAAATTCTTGCATTAATCTGATCATCTTAAATCCTGGGCAGAATTTAAGAAACAAGAAGTGGCACGATGTATTTTTGAAGAAGAGAACAAAACTGTCACCCTTTTCATGTGCTGAAGGGGCTGGACAGGGACTGGAGAGAGGGAAGAGAGATGGACAACCACCTGGTCTAAGAGCTAAGAGTAGGTGGAGGGAAAAGTTGCTGAGTACATAAACAATAGAGGATGGCTGTGAGTGTGGTGTGAGAGTGAGCAGACTGCTGGGGTGTGAGACCCAAGGGCTGGCAGGGAGGCAGGTGGCCTCACTGACTGCTGAAGCTTAGAGTGGTGGAGTTATTCCTGGGGTAAATACAGCCCATGTTTTCTATGCTGGAATGGCCCATGCTCAGTTTAAACCTGGTACTGTGGAAGTTTCTAGTGTTTGCAGAAGTCATAGCACTAACATATTTTCATTTATATTAAAAACATCCTGTAATTAAGCAGCAGTTTGGATTGCGTGCATGTATCATTAATACAAGGGGGTATTTCCCCATAACATCTGGTATCCCAAGCCCCTCACTTCATGCTGCCATTGCTTTCCCTCTGTACCACCAGTCCTCTACATTCAAGTTCTCCTTATATTTGCTTGTGGTTTACTTCATGTTTTCTGGAGATGAGAATTACCTCAAAAGCAAGGCAATCTGTCAGAGTTGCATGAAAACACACAAATACCAGGCTGGACATAAACTTATTAATTTCCTCAAAGCTAGTGGAAATAAACAGAAGTTATCCCTCCTCATACTTCTCCACAGAATCACAGAATCATTTAGGCTGAAAAAAACTCTTAAAATCATTGAGTTCAACCATTAACCTAACACTGTCATAACTGAACATTTCAGCTCTTCCTATCAAAAAGTAGCTCATGCTGATATTTACACATTACTAGTTTACATGTGCTAGACTCCTACATATAAAAAGGAAAAAAAGAAAGAAAAAGGAAAAAGAAAGGAAGATTACTGTTTTTACTGCTTTTCACAGTGCTTGTAAGTGCAGAACTGATATGCTTACAAAAATACGTCTGGCAAAAAAAATTAAACAACACATGAACTATAAATTTTATCAAGAAAATACACCGATAGAAAATTATGAAAACATACTCCTACAGTTTCAAAATAGGGTTCACTTAGCAAGCATTTATTCCAGTGGAGAAAAACCACTATCAGTAGGCTATATTGCAAAAGTACTCAGGCCACTCAAAAGCCTAACCAGATCAGAAAATTATATGAATTACAGACAAAAGTCCCATTAGTCCATCTTGAAGCACCCGGGTATTACAGCAATACTTGTGGGTGCTTTAGAAAGAAAGTAGGAGAAAGAGACATCACCTGTCAAAATAGAATTTTTCCTGATGTTTCCTACTATAATTTTAAATGTCTTAAAGAATGGAGCTTTTAATTTTTTTTTTACAAAAGCTCTTCCACAATTGTATAGATCTCCATGTCAGGTAGTTGTCTTGTTATTGACCTAAACTGTCTCTTCACTAAATTATATCCCATTACATGAAGTCACATTCCGTTTGGCACATTTTACAGGCAAGAAATACAGAGACAATCTTATCTTAATAAATGCAAAGCATTTAACCACATTTTTGCTGCCTCACAGGTACTCACATAATTCCTGTTTCTCTAGGTGCCATTATTCACTATTTAGACAAACTATACAGAATCACAGAATCATCAATGTTGGTAAAGATCTTCATGATCATCAAGTCCAACTGTCAACCCAGCACCACCATAATGACTCCTAAACCATATCCCCAATATCCTCAATGCCTCTTGAACACTTCCAGAAATGGTGACCCTACCACCTCTCTGGGGAACCCATTGAGATGTCTAACTACTCTTTCATTAGAAATCTTTTTTCTAATATCTAATCTGAACCTGTCACAAATTTAAAACAAACTTCCTCTCATTCTTTCACTTTGAGATATGGCAGAAGAGATCAATCCCCACCTCAGTACACCCTATTTTCAAGTAGTTGTAGAGATTGATAAGGTCTTCCCTAAGCCTCTTCCATACTAAACAACCCCAGTTACCTCATCTGCTCCTCATAGGATGTATTTCTTAAGACATTTCACCAGCTTAGTTGCCCTTCTCTGGACATGCTCCAGCCCCTCAATGTCCTTTCTTAAGTGAGAAGCCCAAAACCAAACCTAGTACTCAAAATGCGGCCTCTCCGGTGCCAAGTACAGAGTGACAATCACGTTCTTAGGCCTGCTGGCCACACTGCTCTTGATAGAAGCCAAGATGCCATTGGCCTTTTTGGCCACCTGGACAAACTGTTGGTTCACGTTCAGCTGCTGCCAATCAGCACCCCCAGTCCTGTTCTGCTGAGCAGCTCTCACGCCTCTCCTCCCCCAGCCTGTAGCACTGCAGGGGGTTGCTGTGACCCAGGGGCAGGACCTGAAACTTCATCTTAGTGAAACTCATGCAGTTGTCTTCACCATATGCAGGTTTTGCTTTTCTCTTTCAGCTCCGTCTGACCACCCTCTTAATGATGCCTGTAGGTGATAAGGAACTGCACATATATATTCCAGCAGTTTTTTCACCTGCATGTTACAGAATATCCCAGCTTTGTGATCTGGTACCTTCTGTAAGTGATGGTAACACTTCTTACGGGATGAGAAAAGACATCTTTTCAGTCATTATAGTGGTTGATTTGCTCATAATGTGGAGTAGGTAAATAAATGTAAGGAAATGAGAAAGCAATTTAGTCTCTACTGAGTGTTTATTTGGTGCTCAGGTAGAAAAAAAACCCCTTATATGTATATATAATGACATTCTTTGGCTCCCTCTCCTTGCTTTTCTTATATTAAGTTACATACAGCCTCAGCTCGGGATCTTGACACATTTGCAGGAATATCTTGACCCCAAAAGTAATTCTGAAGCATACGAAAGAAAACACTGGGCTGTCACACCCCAGAGCAGATATGGATGTTTTAGGGACAGTGTTGTGGTTTTAGTAGTCGGAAGGGGGTCATAAAGATGGCTCTTGTTAGAAGCTTCTGGAATTCTTCACCATTTCCAGCAGAGCCAATCTCGGATGACTCTGAAGATGATGGACATGCCACTGGCCATGTTTGGGCCAATTAGAAAGGTTGGTTATGCCTCTCTGATGACATATTTAAGGAAAAATCAAAACAAAATGTACACACAGCTGCTTTTAGTTAGAGAAGGAGGAGGACGTGAGAACATGTGAGAGAAAACAACATGGAGACACCAAGGTCACTGCAGAAGGAGGGAGAGGAGGTGCTCCAGGCTCTGGAGCTGAGATTCCTCTGCAGGCCATGGTGAGCCCATGGTGAGGCGGGGTGTCCCCCCTGCAGCCCATGAGATCCACAGAGAATACAGAGATTCACCTGCAGCCCGTGGGTGAGGT
>VYZT01045329.1:0-62256 GCA_013400735.1 Pomatostomus ruficeps
AGAAACAAACAAAGGATGAGAAACAACGAGAGATTCAAATCTCTGCCCTCAAATAAGCACTAGAAAATGTCCGTTTTTAACCTTGGTCTCACCGAAGTGTTGAGAACAGATCAATGAAAACGATCTGCTGCAGATCAGGATCTGGTTCTGTTGTTCTTTATCGTATCTTAAGCAGGAAAACTGCAAGGAAGTCAGTTCGTTTCAGCAACTCAAACTGATACCAGAATTAGGCAGCTCAGCTCTTTGCAAGGCACTTTTTGTTCCACAGTGCCTGTGTTTGTTCCCTGAAAAGGCATCGGGAAGCACATGCTAAGACCACCAAGCTGTTATTTCTTAAGACAATTACAATTCACTGTAGAAATTCTAATTCCAAAAGCAAATTCTTTCCCTCCAAGAGCTACTCGCAAGTCCTTGGTGTCAGATTTGCCCAACACCATCTCCAGCCTCAACTGCAGCATCCCTGCAGGTACCACGGGACACAATTCACCACTGAAAGGCACATGTGTAAGGCAGCTGATTCATCCCTGCGTATTTTTTTCAGGAATAAGTCACATATTGGATCAAAGGATTTACTGATCTGGAGATGTTCCTGAAACAGAGCCTGCTTCAAAATCTGATTGGGCACAATGTGTTTTTGCTGGTCTCACCCGATTTGGGATCACACCTATGGATTGTGGGAAGATGGCAGAGTTAAACCCCACCATCCCGTGCCCTTTCAGTCCTTCCATAAGCACAGCAGCACCAGTCCACACTGCAGACTCACTTCAGCCCCCTCACCAAGCTGCTGCTGTCCCCGCTCATGACCCAGGGCAGCGGCACCCCCAGGAAAGGTTCCCTTGCTCCTAAATGCACGGCAGGGATATCTCTGACACATCTTGTCAGCACTTAAACATCCCTGACAGGCTTCCCGCAACATTTTCCAGGTGAGCAGCGCGGCTCCTTCTCGCGTGTCACACGCTCATCGTTCAGCACTCAGACACGGCGGGAGCAGCCTGTTGACATGGTTTCTCTCACTTCTGCCGGCCCCTGGAGCTGACCTCCTGTCTGCCCAGCGAGATCAGCTCCAGGAGACTGTACTTAGGGCTGGGTCACTGCGTGGTGTTAAAAGCCTTTCTCTTCTCTCAGCAACCAAAGTTGGAAGGTGGCAAGTGGGAGAGAAAACACTTCCAGTTGATTTTCCTTCAGGAGATGTTTCCTGACAGATGGGAAAGGCTCCCAGGCACAGGCAGGGGTCTTGAAGGGTTTGCAGAATGGCATATTCACACTTTTGGAGATTTAACAGCTAGACCAGATTTTCTTCCCTCTCTTGGCTACAGCTACAGCGAGGAGAAATGATCGTATGTGGAAAGTTCCCGAGTCAGGGAACTTTTCTTTACTGCTGCTTATAAAAGCTCAAGAAAACACCTTTGAAGACAGACAAATTAAGTCCCAGGAGGTTCTGGCAAAGTGAAATTTTGTTTGCCATGCCAGTAGGAAACACCACCAGTTTGAAGGGGTTGCAGATTTGATTTTGCCACATAAAATATTCCAAATTTGTGTCCAAGTTGGGCTTAATAATCGGCCACTGAGTTTCTGAGAATCTGACAAAACACACAATGCAAAACATGCACTCCCCTCTATGTCTGTGCCAAACTGGTAAGATAGACATAAATGTAATGTTTCACTTCATGCTTTTTTCTAAAGGTGCTCTCCAAGGCAGATTCTAGTCTTGTTTCCTTTATCTCAGCAAGATCAACACCTTTCCATTGTACTGTTTATGAAATAAATACAATAACATCAACCAGGAAAGGGTCACCTGAAGAGAACAAGCCTTGCTCCCTTGTAGAGAACAAAGCCTCAACCCTTCTCCTGCAGTTTCCATCTTGGTTGAATGGCACTGTAAGATGACTGATCTGCCCATCATCAAATCATGACTGTGCTTCAAACAGGAAAGAATCGAGTAGAGTGAGTCAAATTCCAATGGAGAAATGAGTGTTCTACGTTTTCTCAGAGAATCCTGCTCTTTCAGACCCAGTGCAATGAAGCAGCACACAGTGCTCACTGTGGAACTGCTCCTCCCCTGCACCACCAGCTCCCTGGGCTCAAATTCAAGCCAGGATGTTGGAGCATTCTTCCACAAAAGATTGACTGAAAATACCTTCACAGTCTGGAGCAATTTAAGATCTGGATTCTGCCAAGGAGCATATCTGTATTTTTTTTTCCTCCATCACATCATTTTTCCTCTGGCCACTGCAGGTAGAGGCATTTCCCTTCATAAAGTGGATCAGTAGCTGATCCTCCTGTGAGCTGAAACTCAGGGCTTTGCCAAGCTTCACCACAATTTCTGACCACATAAGCCCCCAGCAAGACTCGAGGCCAAGGAACTTCTGCACCCGCAGTGTTCTGACAGCCACCTCTAACCAGGCTGCTTGTTCTCCATGCGTGTTGCTTGTTCTCCATGGAAGGAATCTGTACTTGCAGGGGGCTGGAAGCCATCTCCTTAAATGTGGCTTCCTTCCGGCCCAGGACGTGGTTGGGACACTTCCCCCAGCCCAGGATCTCAGAGCTTTAGAGCACGAGCTGTGAAGGGCATTGGCAAGTGAGCAGCCCTGCAAACCCAGCAGTGTGTGAGCATCCAGCATGTCAGATCCTCAGTGGCTTGGCAGAAACAGGGAAGGTAAGAAACCCCATCCTTTCAGCAGCCAGACACATTTCTCAAGTGGCTTTTTTAAATAGGTCATGTGCCCCATTCAGCAGCTCCAGCTGATGCTTCCAAAAGAAACCCATTAACAGACTCCCCTATGTGTTCCTTATTGTTCACACAGCTCTAATGGCCCCATCTGGCACCATCTTAGAGCCTCCCGGTCAGAACAGAGAGCAGCTTCTGGCTACAGCAGCACGAGAAGTTGGACTTTGCAGCCCCTTTCTCTACTCACAAGACCCAACTCTGAGAATCAATACGTGTTTGGAACCAGGCAGGGGTGGGAAGGTGTGGGACCACCTGGAACCGGAGTGACACCACAGTGGAGACCTTCAGCTCTTTTCCCTCTCACTGTGGCAGTACCTGCACACAGCTGTCTGTGCCTCCTCGTCCTCTGTGCTATCGACAGCTCTGTGGTACCTCTGAGAGACTCGTTCCACAGAACAGAAGAGGGAACCAAACACATGGCCAGTGATGAGTGATTAAGGAGGGAGCCTCGGACCCCCCAGCTGAGCAGGTTCCTGTACAGAGCTCTTCCAGCACACTCTGCCTCGCAAAGGCCTGAACATCCGTGTGTCACCCGGTTTATTTTGTTGCCAAAGGCTGCTGAGGTGTGACACGATGATTCTTCCAGGATAGAAGTGTTTGGGTCACTCTGGGCAGCTCCCAGCACTGCTTTCCTTCAGCAGCTCCCAGTTTAGGCACCAGTGCAGTAGAGATTGGCAGGACAGGCTGCAGCACAGCTGGGAGCAGCAGGGTTTGCTCTGGTGACCAGGTATGACTGACTGATGGGTGGTTTTATCTGACTGCACGGCCAGTCTGCCACGGGACACGTCTCTCCACTTGGGAGGTCTCAGGATGGCTCTGGGCTCCAGATAAACACACTTTATCAACAACAGATGCTGGTTGGATACTCTTCAGAAGGCCATATCCTCTCCAGGCTCGGCTTAGCCTCTGCTCTTGTGGGAGCTCGGCACACCTTTTGGAGGTAAGGCTCCAAAAGCCAAGCATTTAAAAGCACAGATGCCCTGCTGTCCAAGTGCGCTAATTCCCCTGGAAAGCCTTATCCTACAGGCACCTTCTGGAACCAGACTCCCTGCATGAAGAGGTTTCCAGCGTGCTTCTGGGAGGAGCAGCCAGCCAGCAGGGCTAGCGCGGCAGCAAGAGCCAAGGCAGGAAGCTGACAGTTTGTTTTGTACCCTCTCCCCTTTCTTCTCGAACACAGCGCTGCTGAGAGCCGGCTGAAAGGCCAGAGACAGTCTGCAGTCGGCTGCTCTTTACTAAACAAAAGTTTACTTTCATCCACTGTGCCGCAGCCGCTGGAGTCACTTCCTCCTTCCTCCAGCCTTTCTTCGAGGCGAGAAAACAGTCGGCTCTTTCAGCACGTTAAGAAAGCCATTACAATCAATTTAGGCAGCGCACAGACAGACTCCGTGTCTACTGGATTCTGTTACCACAGGCCGGGGGGAGCGGCCCCGCTGCCCAGCTCGCCTCGCTCTCTGCTCCGTAATGGAAAGGATGCCGGCGCCGGCAGCTATTGGGATCTCGCTAACAAATGAAGCTGTCATCAAACACCTCTTGGGGGAAGCGCCGGGCAGCGGGGGGTGCGTGCTTGTGCTGGAGCTGCCTGCACCGCGCTGCTCCTGCCGCTAATTGCTCAGCACGGAGAACGCACACTTAAAGCGCTATCGGCCTCGTCAATAATGGGGTATTAGGTGCCTCCTGGTTGGCGTGGCATTGATCTGTTCCAGCTTTCCCCTGTTGTTGTTGTGTTGGGGTTTAAGGTTGTTTTTTTTTTCCTTTTCCTTTGTAAGTGTTTTCTGAGCCCGTGTTTAGCGTGAGTGCTGCTTAAGTGCTAATTGTTACACCACAGATTGATTGGCGACAAGATGGCTTGCCAAGTTTCTTCTCCCATCTCCCCGGGTGGGGTGTGGAGGAAGGACGGAGGGTGGGGGCTGAGAAGTGGGGAGAGAGGGAATCCTTTTGCACTCACTGACTTCCTCTCTCACTGTCTCTCTGAGCTGGAAACTTTTGGCCTTTCCGAGCTCCTTCTGCCAATTCCCATTCCTGTTTTGGTGTTCAGCAACTGTACATCTTCCGTTCCTGGGAACGGCCTCGTTACAAGTGTCCTCTGACCCGGGTGACTTGGTGGGTCAGACAATGACAGAAGAGGGTCTTGCCTTTTTCTTTAAGAAAAAAAGAAAAAAAACCCTAAAACCTTGAAAGGGTTCCTTGCCTCCAGATACTCCCTTTCTCCATCACATTCATGCTTCCAAAAACCTGTACTGCTGCGGCCAGTGGTGAGAGAACCACATAATAAACGACACAGCAGTGCCATGGCTCTCTAGAATCCTGAAACATCTGGGCAGGAGCCGGAGGAAGGATTTGAAACCCTCCCAGGGAATGTGGATGGAAGCTCTGAAACACACAGATACTGGCTTCAGGACCTGGCTAACACGAAACATTAGGAATGTTCCATCTAAGGTTAAAGAAGGTGAGACTTCAAACATGTTTTCCTTCAAGAGGTTCAACTGTTGCTCAGCTGAAGAAGTTCATTAGCCAACATTTTGTATGATTTCAACTCATTTTCCATGGAATCACAGAATATTCTGAGCTGGAAGGGATGCACACGGATCATCCAGTCCAATTCCAACATTCACTGTAGGCAGAGCTGCCATTTGTTCTGATTCTTCCTGCACTGCAAGTAACTCAGAATAATTATTTTGATTTGCTACCAGTGTCACTGGTCATGCCACCAGGAAAGCGACTTTGTAACATTCACAGAGAAGCAAATTGGGCATTGAAAAAGCTGACAATGGAAAGTATTAGTTGAACTTTGCTTTTGCCAGTTACACGAAACTTTGAGTGTGAAGCTCCTGATACATCAATTTGTGGTGACTGAACTAAATATCGCTGGATTTTCTCACAGTATAAAAAAGTTCTCACAGAAGACACAGCCTTAAACTTTGTTTTCTAATTAACAGTCACACTAATAACCCTTATGTACTTGAACATGACCAAGAAGCAAAGGCAAGCCACACACAACTGAGCTGCAATTTGCTCTTCCATTCAAGCAAATATGCACAGGCATTTTTTCTCACTCAGATCTGGTAAAAACGCTGAGGTCTGGCAGTTGCCCAGCCCTGGGAAAGCTGCAAGAAAGAGTTTGAACATTACCAGCAGCAGCTTGGTGAGCGTTCACTTCCCTCAGGAGGCTGAGGACATCCAGGACTCCACTGCCCCATCCTTCTAGGAACAGCAGAGCCTCCAAAAGCAGTCAAACCACAGCAGGGGGAGAAAAACAGTCCTGGACACCTTACTAATTTACAGCAAAAGTAACTCCTCTAGCTCTGGCTGCACAGTGAGCAACACAATCAAATCAGAAGCAAGGAACATTCTTAAAAAAATATCAACTGATTGGATGTCAGCGAGGCACAGGTAGAGGAGAATGAGAAACACAGGTAAACAAGGAACTCAGGATGCTGGAAAATGGGGAAAATGAGACTTTCAGGGTTCATATCAGGTGGGGTGGTTTGTATCCTATTCCTTGTGGATGGTATGACAAAATTAACATAGCGATGCTGGTAAGGTGACAAAATATATCAGCATCATAGTCATTGCCTAATTCTGGTCTGATTTTCAAACACGCCAAGCACCCGAGGTTCTGCTTTTCTGTGGGCCTGAAGTACCTTTGAAAATAGGTATGAAAAATACATTGAACAAAAACCTAAGAGAAGATTGCTTCGATTGGCAGAAGGTGGTCAGAGGGGAGGGATGAGGATGGAACCTTCTCAGCGAGGTTTTCTGCACTTCACTCTCAGTTACAGTAGAAAATCTGACCTCAGTTGGTTACGAAACCCAAGGACAAATTCCAGCCAAACTTTTCCATTCCCATTTGTAAACAGCTAACTCGCACTCCCAAAAAGCGTTTGCTCAGAGCTTCGGGAAATCACAGTCAGCGACATCACGATCCAGCAGATAAATGAGAATTTAATCACACACATGCACAAAATAGAGACAAAACACCCAAACACACACACTGAGAAGAAAAGCCAGCCATGCTAACAGAGCACATACATGGAGAACTGTTTTCTGAGCTACTCTTGTCCAAAAACCACAGAACAAATTGCTGAGGCTTTTCCCCACTGCACAAAGTGCCTTTTAGCATCCCAGGTTTTCTCCTGAGGGACAGGAGAAAAAGGGAAAGACAACTGGCGTCGAGCTGCATATTGTCTGAAGATGCTGTCAAGAACATCATAAGGAAAGAGCTGTGTCTGAGGTCATCGGATTAGAGGAGAAACAAGGGACGGAGCAGGGCTGGGGATGGAGAGGGAAGGGGGAGGCAGTGACCTGGGTGACCTCTGCTGCACTAACTTGATATAACAAATAGTTCTGAAAAACCAAATACTGTTAACCCTTTTAAACTGGGTCATTCCCTGCTGCGGATGGCTCACGGAGCAGAATCCTTAACTCCTTCCTCCCCACGCGCTTCCAAACACCCACACTTGGCGCTGTTAGGTCACAGCCCGTTTGCAGCTCGCGCTGTTGGCGAAAGGGATTAAAAGAGAATCTCTCCGTACCCAAATGAAAATGTGTCAAGGATTCCAACTCCAAAGTCAGCCAGCTTTGTCAAGGCAAAACAGCCTCTGCAAACATAAATGTGGTCCTTTTCCCTATAGAAAAACTCACTTTGGGATGACAAGGTCAGTGTTTCTCTCTGCTGGCATCTTCACTCCCTCAGACAAAGGGACATTTTTAAGACCTTTGATAACATCCAGCGAAAAATCTCTTCTTATGAGGGAAGGCAAAGGCAGTGACTCTCCCAACTCTGTGGAGCAACAAGTGCAAGCTGATGGGGAGAAAATCTGCAAGCCTTTAGGAGGCTCCGGTCACAGAGACTTCCCCACAACCCCAGCTCCTGGTTGTGACCCACTCCTGACCGCTGTCTGACTGCACACTGCAGCAAACCTCCCAGCTCTGCAAAACTGGCCTCCAAACCTTGCAGGAAATTATTCGCTTCTGTGTGATTTCTAGTACATTTTTACTTCTGCTCACAACTCCAAATGCTCGGATAAATTGTGAGGTATCTCAGTCTCTCTGGTTCTGTTCCTAACCACAAATTAAAATGGAAAAAATTAGCCAGAAATTTCAGAACCTTACAAAACCAAGTTTAAATTTCACTCTGGTTTGGAACCTGGAGAAGCATTTCAAAAAGGAACACAGATTATCCATTACTATTTTTTTATTCTGTATGAAAACCCCTTACTTTTCTCCTTCTGTTACTGTGATAACCACTTTTTAATGTACCCAGCACTAGAGCCATGTGCAGTTTTCCACTAGGATGAGTGCCATGAACTTCCAGTTTTGAGAGCCCAGAAGCACAGCCAGTCCATTTCTGTTCCACAGCTCCCCACAGAGGTCACCCAGCCTCCTCTGGCCACAGGCACCGCAGAAAGGCCACCCCAGCAGCAGGGAGGGCTGGCAGGAAGGTGGTTGTGTGGGATTAGGGATGGAGCAGATTCTGAGCTGCTCTCCCCCTCTCCTGTGAGCTTGGATTGTTTGGCT
The DNA here is from genome assembly GCA_013400735.1 of Pomatostomus ruficeps. NCBI lineage: Eukaryota > Metazoa > Chordata > Aves > Passeriformes > Timaliidae > Pomatostomus > Pomatostomus ruficeps. The sequence continues at coordinate 8,246 of VYZT01045329.1, forward strand.
TCCAACAATCCCTTCCAGCCTGGATTATCCCCCAGTTCTGTCAGAGCTAAGGACTGCTTTGCAGAGCACTGTTGGCCTGTATTTGGTGTCCAGAACAGAAGATGAGGTCTATTTTCCTAGGACGAGTCCAGAAAAATGTGATATTATCAATCAGCTCTATGTAGCACCACACTTAATAGGAGAGATTGAAATTGCTCCCAGAAAAAGACACAAAACCTCCTTGACCATTTTGAGTGCATGAGGATCTTTAGAGTTCTCCTGTGGCACTGAGGGATACTTTTACTGCCTGCCTGTTCATACCCCAGCTCTCTAAGGCAGGGAAAGGATTTCTCCCTCAAGACTCTGTGCAGACAGAAGAGGGAGGCGAACAGGCTGCCTTCTCCAGGAGCACAGCGTGTGTGATTTGTGCCCTGATCTTATCGATGCAGGTAAGAGCTGGGTAGTGAATGCCCCCATCAGTCCCAAACATCAGCAGATTCCTTCCAGAAAAACCATCTCCAGTTTAATTACAGATGAAATAGCGTGGCTGATGAGAAGCAGAAATCTGTGAGTAGGCCAGCAGATTGCCATCGAGAAAAATGACCTTCAGCCTTCCCTGCTTTATTTGTTGCTCGTCTGAAATTGAAAGAGGAGCCATGAGAGGATGGGAGGCATTCAGCCACTTCTGAAAAGCTCCTTCTGTGTGTCCATGAGAGACAAACCGTGGGCAAACCGTGTCAGAAGCTGGGAATGACTCAAGGGCAGCTTTGTCTCCAGGCTCTGTCATTCTCAGCTGCTCTGCTCAGCCTGACAAAGAAGCTGAGTAGAGGAAGGGATTTTAGGGAACCAGACAGAAGAGCCTGATACTACAGAACCGGATTTAAAAAGTGTTTCACTGACCTTAGATCTAGGATTTTGTCTATAGAGACTATACCCACCACAAGAAAAGTGTGGGCATGGTTCTTCCTCTTTCAAAACCTAGAAAACCGTTTCCAGCCCTAGGATTCCTTGCTCCTGACTCTGGTAGGGTTATGAGGAAGCCTGTCTAGTTTTTTTTCACTTCATATCAGTGACTACAGTTAAGATGAAAATCTAATCCATTTCCCATCTTTTTATTTCAGTAGGAGAGGATTAAATTGCACCAAACCCACTGGCACTGCTCTGGAACAGTTTGTCTGCCCAGGCACACAGGCAGGGCACAGGCTGGCAGTGCCAGGAGTAACAAACAACACAAGGACTAAACTGGGGGTGACAAGATTGTGCCCTAACAATCGAGCTTTTATAAAGCTTAAGACTAATCAAGACTAATGTGAGACTAATCAAGAGCCAAATTCTTTGATTCTGTTTGCGGACATCTAATGTCCACGATGGTTATCAACACCCAGATGCTCTTCTCTCCCCTCCCAACCAAAAAAATGAGCTGCAACATGGGTTTCACAACCCACTGGCAGGATAAGCGCTGTTGAGGTGCTTGCAAATAAGTGGGACATCAATCAGTTGGTAAAAATAATAATCGACTTTAAAAAGGTGATGTTATTGGAGAATTAATTGGCTCGACAGATGCTTTATTAAACTGCCCATGTCTTTTATGTGTAATATCTTACAGGTACCTCGAAGAGTCCCCCACTCACAAAGTGGCACTGCAGTGTCCAGCCACGGCTCACACAGAAACAAGGAACCTACCCAGAAGGGATGTTCAGGTCTAACAGAGACCTGCATTAGGCTGCAGGTTAATCATGCTGAGAAGGCAAATCTAACATCAAAGAGGAGACTTTAAACTGAGCCCAGCAACTCTGGAGTCTTGAGCAAGGAAAAGGTTAAAGAGCTGCAAAAGCTGGTGGAGTCTCCTGAGCAGTGCCCATTCCATCTCCGTGCACGGTCAGAATCGTGCAGCATCCCCAGCACCCCACGGATGATTCCCATAAATTTGCCAGCAGGAAGCTGTGGCAGTTTCAGAGCACGGAGCAGACGAACACAGGACATCGCAGTCTAACTCTGGTACCCACAGCGAGCCCAGCAGCCAAGCTCACTGTGGGTTCAGAGCTGTTCCATCATCCTCATCCTCATCCCCGTTTCCACCAAGGAACGTCTCCTAAACCCAGCACGCGAGGAGATCTCCTTGGCCCTGCCTCTCTGAATAAAGCAGAAACTTCTCAGCTGCCTGTGGCGGGCTGGCTGAGGGGGCAGGGAGGCTCTGGGCAGCCTGGTGAGAATTTACAGGTCGCCGGCTCCCTCTCGCCGCTGTCACACAGGGGGCAAGCCCTTAATGGGGCGGAACGGGAGCGCGGGGCTGGCTCCGGGCTCAGCCCTAATGAGGGTCCGCGCTCGTTAGGGAAGGGCGGGCGCGGCTCGGGAGCGAGCCGGGGACAGGGCACACAATGGCTCTTGAGGGACCGGCCCCGCAGCTCAGGGGCTCAGGGGAGGGGGCACAACCACCTCCTCCTCCTCTGCCTCCTCCTCGCCTCTTAAAATCCCATTACCTTCCTTTTATTTCACAGTAGAGACCGGTGGGAGGGAAAGGAGGGGGAGATGTCCGGGAGGAGCTGCCTCTGTCTAGTGGCTTCTGTCAGCAGAGGTCGGGCCCATAGGATCAATTTTTTTTCTGTGGATGTGATTTTCTTGTCTCCCTCTCTCCCTTTTTTTTTTTTTAAACAAGAATACGGGCGCCAGGCTTACAAGAGGTCCTCAAGAACTGTCAATCAGGGGCATGAAATATTCAGAGAGCTTAATCTTCTTAGGAGATCTGTAGAGACCCCCTCATGGGCTCTGAATGCTCTTCATGAACCTGCAAAGAATGGGTAAGGGGAGGGAGGAAAACAAACACAGCTGAAAGAATGAAAAGAGAGACATCCTTAGACAGACACCCTCATAGCTCCGTGAGGGGCACATTGTAAGAATTTAAACAGAATAGAAAAGACCTTTTAAGACCCAATTAGTGGAACAGTCTCCTTTCTGACTGGGAACCTGGAAAACCACCTATGGGCACTCTTCATCATGGCTGTTTCTTCCTCTTTTTGCTCGACAGGTAGCCCAGTTCGTCAGCATTCCCAGCTCGGCCATGACCTGGTTTGTGACCTTGTACAATTTACTGCTTCTCCACAGACTTTGACTTTGGTGTGGTCTGGCCAACACACAAGAATTCCACCGATCTGCTTCGTTAAAGGGCAGGAACAGGTACCCTGGCCTGGTGGGCAGGCTGCATCCATTGAGATCCTGGCAATTAGATGTGGATTTTTTAAGGTATCAGCACAACTGAGAGTAAGACAGTCTTGAGATACTTAATTATTTTGGGCTCACAGCAAGTACCTCTATTAAAAAACACTATCTTAAAAAACATCCTGGGAGCCGTGACTCATCTGTGTGAGCAATAAGAGCCCTTACAGAGATCTGAGATAGATGCACATCATTGCATTTTAAAGTGAAAACTTGGCTATCTGTTTTTCAAAGACAAGCCAGGGACAGGCTGTTTCCTGTTCAAAGGTTATAGCGAGTGCTCTGAAAAGAGACTCCTCCGTGTTTCTCTAACTCTTTATATCTCTCCTTAAACATCTTAAGGGAATTCTGTGTGAAGAATGGATGCTGTAAATAAAATAACTTCTACCAAGGTATCACCCTCACAAAGCCAGTTGTGTCTCTAAAACTTCATGTCCCATGTCTGCTGTTTGAGGGACCATGTCCAGCATCTGTGACAAGTCCCTGCAGTCCCCACACAGAGAACCATGTCCAGCATCTCAGTCCAGCCCTTAAGAAAAGAATTATTAAAATGAGCAGACAGAGAAACCCCCTGTATTCATCCCTTCCATCAGCATCTGAAATGCAGAAAATAATTCCACTGCTGCTGCAAAATCTATGACGGGGAAAAATTTCAAATCACACCAGGAGAGTGATGCAGCAGTTAAAGACACTGGTTCTGAATTGAAGCCTTATGGGTTTGCACATAAATGCCTGGTTAACCATTGGGCCTTACTTAATAAAAACAAACAGTTTTCATCTTCTAGCTGGTTCAGTAAACTCTAGTTTGGGGAACAGCTCTGCAGCAGAGTGTGACACCTGAGCGTGTGGCCATTACCTGTCCTCCCTGCCCCACTGAGCCGTGGAACCCCTGCCAGAAAGGAGCAGGGGAGGCAGTTCCAGGAGCTGGATCCATGGACTGCTGCACCGGGATGAGTAAGAGAAGGATTTTTACTTTCCCCCCACCCAGCCCTCGGGGAAAGCTGCCTGTGCAGCCGTTTGTGCTCACACATCTTACACAAGCTGTGGTGAAGGACTGGGCTCAGAGTTTTACTTGTGGAGGGCACAGCGAGGTTGGAAGTGTTTGCTTATTCACTGAGGGACAAAAGCTGCAGCTCTGCAGAGAGAACAAAGTGGAGAAAGAGGAGAAAACCCAGTAACCAGCCACTGAAACCTGGAAAGGGAAAACTTGTGCTGTAGCATTTAGGAAGAGAAGGTGCCGGTGCAGGTCGAGAGAGGGGGCAGCACAAGAGCAAAGACAAGGTATATTTTTTCAGGCAGTGGTAACAAATTAAAAAAAAAAAAAAAAAAGGGAGAAAGCTGCCTTCTCCCTCCTCCTCTTCTCCTGCACCTGGGGTCATGCTGTGACCTTTTAGAAGACGGGATGTAAAAGTGACCTTTGTCAGAGTGTGACAGAGCGTCCAGCCAGGCTTTCCGTGAGCAGACGTGGGAGGCCCAGAGGCAGTGCTCCTTCCCCGGGCAGAGGTCCTGACCTGCAGCAGCGCGCTCGGGGAGCTGTCAGGGCAGGCTCCCTGTCCCCAGCTCCTCTGCGTTACGAGGCACAGACAGGAACACAGCCTAGCACACAAAGAGCCTGCTCTGAAAACTTTCGCATCCTGCCTGTAACAACGGAGGCATTGCTTGGGAGTGCTGAGACAATGCTGCTCTTTCTCCCTCTGTCCTCTCTCCGAGTCCTAAAATAATCTTATGAAAAGGCCACAACCCTCAGATGCTTGAGTTGCCTTCAAGAAGTCACAGGCACACTGAAGTCCTTTCAAAGGCGAGAGAGAGGGGAAGGGGGCCAGGGATTCTTTGCTGCTTTACTGCCACCACTTTATGAAACCAAACCAAGCGCACGTAACTGGATGTGTTGAGGAGGCTCAGGGATGGCTTGGTGGACGCCTCTCTCTGGCTCCTCTCTGAGCTCCAGGGTCGTGTGCATATTCCTAAATCCTTTATGTCCATACATTTTCCTGCAATCAATTGCTCAGATGTGGGAGAGCAAATGAAGCCACAGACAAAATAACCCAGCCCTGGACAGGCCCCAGCGAGCTGCAAACAGATCAGTCCCATGCAGCAGGGCAAGGAAAGCCTGGAGAAAACCCAGCAGGAGCTATGTGACACCAGCTTACCCCACACACGTGTTCCGCTGCCACCGCAGGGACAGACAGGCACTTCCCCGCTCTGCCCCAAGCCCTGCTTGGGCTAATTCACAGCAGATCCGCTGGATAAACCCTCCTCTGTTGGACACGCAGCTCAGGTGCTGGCTGCTCCAGCTGGGAGTCCCTCGTGCCCCTGCTATGTCCTGCAGGCATGAGAGGGCACAGGAAGCAGGGCAATCTCCAACTCCATCTCCTGCTGCCCCGCGACCCCTGGGCTGCCACTGCTGACCCTGCTGGGGTTGCCAGGGGTTGACTAATTTGGACACGTTCAGGCAATTGCTGTCATCAGCTTCCTGCTTTGTGGATCAGGGAGGTTTTTGCTGTAGGCGGGAGTCAATTATTTGGCAATCTCAGGATGATCGGAAGGGACTATTAGTGTTTGACATTTTAAAGGGAAATGGAAACCAGCCCACCTCTCCCTTCTGCCAGCTAAACCAACCACTTCATATTCAACTTTACATGGCTCCTTCCTCATACAAATTGGCTCAACAACTGCTGCTTGTCTCCAGTGTCAATGGGCCACCTCACAAAAGGATGCTTGACCGTGACTCCCAACCTGCTTTCACAAAAAGCGGCATCTGAGCTGCAATGGAGCCTCTGGGCAGCAAAAATCCCTCATGGAAAACAAACCAGCAGGCTGAGCAGGCAACACGAGTATGGAAGTATCCACCAATTAGTTAAAACAAAAAAATGAAGTTGCATGTTGTACGTTCGACATCCTGACCTGACAACACAGGGATGGAACTGGTTTGAAGCTCAAAAATCTTATCAGAGAGAAGGATCAGGTCTCAGTGGGAGGATGGCAAATTTCAGAGCTGTTCAGCAAGCCCGTGCAATTCAGGAGACCAAACTCTGTTTCAGACACTTTTCCAAAACTCCATTCTATGCCTCTTGAAGGGATAGGGGATAATCCACTTCTCCCCAGGATTTCTCTCCAGGGATTTATGCAGCAAAGAACACTTATCTTGGAAGGGTAGAGCAGAGAGCAAGGCAGGCCCGCTGGTAATGCAAGCAGCAGAGTCACGAACCAGCAGCCCGGGTCCCAACTGTGTTTCAAACCAGTCCCTGAGAAAGAAGGGAACATAGCAGGGCTCTTGTTTCAGAACTAGCAGCAACAGAAGTGATGTCTCCTGACTCACAGAACAAGGTTTCCAGCTTGAGTATCTCTCTCCTGTCAGTCTTAACCACAGAATATGTGATATTCCTGTTCAGCAGGCCAGTGTACAAATCCCATCTGCACTCAAACCCTCGCTGTACCTCCCACTGTGCAAATATACAGAAGCGTTTTGATTTTTCCCTGCTTCAATATGATAACTTAAGGTTTGAACAGCAGAATTTTTTGTTTCCAAAGGCTTAGATAGACTGACACCAGAGAATTCTTTTAAAAAACCATTGGCATTAACAACCTTCTCCCACTGTAACTCAAGGACTGAGCTGGAAGCGAAGGCCACAATTCCGTGTATGGACACAGGAGAGCCCCTCTCCAAGGCTCAGACACACCAGTGTAGCAGGAAAACGTCTGCCTCGACTCCTGCTGCTTAACAACGAGAGAGGAACACAACTTTACTGTTTCCCCACTGCTGCAAACGCAAACAGGGACCCTAAATAACAGATTTTCTGCTCTAGAAGAATAACCATGATGGAGCCTAACAAGGGGCTGTTGGTGAGGGCTGCTCCCTCCTCCCCCTGCCTTTATTACCACCAGGATCCAGTTGGGCCAGGCTCCCCGGGGACTGGCCGGGGTTGTCTGCGTGCAGACAGCTCTGATGTGGCAGCGGGGCAGACTCTGAGCGCTGGTGTGATTTAATAAACAGACACTTAAGGCAGTTTAGGCTGGAGTCAGCCCACTTCGATGGCCTTCTCTGCTAATTTAACACTGGCTGCAGCCCCCGAGCTGGCGTCTCCCTGCTCATTAGGGAGCAGGGGTGTGTGTGCCTGCGTGTGGGGGAGGAATTCTCGTTGCACATTGGTGCTCCAGAGATTTTATTATACCGGGCAGCTCATTTCAGTCACTACATTGCAGAGGATTTTTAAAGAGAAAGGGGGAGGCAGGGCACGCTAGTTAGGATCCTGCCCTGTTGTTATTTTCATTAATTTTCCTCCCTTTTTGTTTTGGTTGGGGGGGATGTGACAAAAAGGGACAATAATTGCCATTTGCCGCAGACTTTGAGGAGTCCTCCTCAGCCATTACAGATTAAATTGCATTCTGTACAAGTGTCCATCAGGCCCCAGCTCCAGACTCCAGGCTGGTTAGAGGGCAGCTGATTCAGCTGCAAGAACATTTTGCTCCACTTCTGATCTGTCCTAATTATAAAAGGGATGCTCTTGCCTTTAACCCCTGGAGTTCTCTCTTCCCTATTAGGCTGGAATAGCCCTCAGCCAGCTCTTCCCCTGCTTTAACCGAGTCACCTGGACTGCCAGCAGCAGAGAATAATCCACACACATCTCTGCTGCCTCTCTCTCTCTCTCTCTCTCTCCATTTTTATCTCTCGGACCCACACAAACAAAACCTTTCAGATTCCAAACAGAGATCGGTAAAACCAGAACAGGTTTAGGACTTGCAGAATCCATTCAAAAAGATTTTAGACTTTGTAAAATGAAATGTAAAAACTAAGGAAGATACCCATCCTTTCAGTCCAGAGCATCAATAGGTTGAACACACGTGGCTGAGGCAGTTTTGGGGTAGTGAGCACCAGGACTCCTGCGAGTACAGTGAGAGGCAGAGTCCATAATATTTTTGGGGAAGGCGCACATGGACTCTATTACGGTTCTGGCAGCACGGACAGAAGTATCAAGGCCGGCTTGTTCACAGCTGCCTGAGGAGGAGCTGCACAGCTGTACTGACAGCCCTGCAGTGCAGATACACAATGCACACCTGGACTGCACCCAAAAACCACTGGGTTGTCCTGTTCCCTTCAAATAAAGAACTGTTCTGCTTTAAAACCCCTTACAATGGCTCTTTCCACGTCTTTGGTCACAACGAGGTGCAACAGGATGAAAACAAAGCAGAAAAACATTGTGGGCCAGATACTGCTCCCTCCAAGCCTGATCTTTGTGCAGCTGTGACACTGCCTCAGCTGGGCTGCATCAGATAATCTACCTTTGATTTTGGCTCCTGCAGCACAGCCCCCAACCCCTCCTAAAAGCATGTCCATGTCTTTTCCCTCTCACAGCTAATTCCCAACCCTTCCACAGCCCCTTTCCTGAGAGAGGAGCAGGGTTGGGATCCATGCTTCTCTCAAAACTGGCTGTGGGCCCACGCTGCCCAAGAGTGCCACGAGCTCCTGTGGCCCCACAGCACCACAGTCAGGGCAAGGCTGTCCCTCAGCACCTCGCTGGTTTGGGTTTGTTCTGTTTGCAGTGAGTTTACGGTCTGCTGAATATTTCTTAGAACCAACACCCCTCCTTTAACCACTGGCTGCACGTTTAGAACACATTAGTGGAAAATGCAAAAGAAGGAAAAATCTTAATAAAATATCCATGAAGAGGAGCAGCAGAGTGTGTGTCTTCTCCTGCTAGGACTGGACAGCTCCCTCAAACCAGGCTCTCATCCTTGCTGCCTCACGGCACAGGGAGCCTTTTCGGACCCCTCTGACACAAACCAGGATCAGCTGTTACCAAACCCACGAACCAAGGGTGTGAACACGCTCAGGGACACTGTGCAGAAGGCTTGCAGCAAACAATCCGGAGAAACCTTCCTCACAAAAGGATTTCTCCTTATTTATCTTCAGAGTTAGAGGGTGACCGATGTCCTGAAGCAACAAGTCTGGCATTCCTGCCAGATATCTTCCCTGTAAAGCAATTCCTTTGCTGTCCCTGTGGTATTTTAATTATGCCAACCTTCTGGATTTCAGTGATCCCTGTGGGTGCCTTCCAGCATGGGATATTCTTCAATGCTATGATCCTAAACCCCTTTTCAGGGAGAAGTTCCTAATGCACGTTCTCTGCATCATTCACTGTAAATACCATATTTATTCCTTTTGGACTTACCCATCTTCTTCCACAGCAGCACGGAGGCACGGGTCAGAACTGGACCTGTATTTCAGTTTGGGATCCGCTGTCCAAGCCTTCAGCGCAGGAGGAGCCATCTCCAGCTTCTTAAAACCACAGCTGTGAAAAACCAGAAATTCGCTACTTCAGTGGACAGAGGACAGATAGTTACAGCAATGTAAAGTTCAAAACAGGTGTCACACTTCAGTAAATAATATCAAATGATCACACATGTAAGTAAAATATCGATAGCAGTATAAATATGATAAATGAACAAAGCTGTAGGGATCAAACACAGGATGGAGGATCAAACAAGGAACTGCATTTCACCGAGTCAGTCAGCTGAGCGTCTGCAACTGTTCATGTGCATTTTTAGCTCGCCGTAATTTTGAAAAATGACAAGTTGAAATCAATAATTACTTAATGAGTAAACGCTTAATTGCTTATTTATCATCGTTATTGTTATTTTACGTATTGCTGCTCGTGCCAGAAGTTGGAAAAAGAAGACACAGAGGAAAGTCTATCGTAGTAGGCGTGTGAGACGTGGTGGTTTAAGGAGTTTAAGAGGTCAGAGAAATCCTAAACAAAACTAACAGCGGGAATGTAACTGAAACTGAAAATCGTAATCTGAAATCTGATTAGAACAGGTGAGGCTGGAAAGGACCAACACCAGCAAAAGGGAATTACACTGGAGAGCTCCCTAAGAACCTCTGCCACTGACCAGAACACTTGTGCTAACCCCAGGGAAACTGGGGTCGGGAGAGAGCAGAAATCAGTGTGAAATGCTCCAGCTCAGGAAGTATTAAAAACATCTCAAAACTCAAATGTGATTTATTCTCTTCAGCACTGCCATGATCTCCATTCAAGAACTCAAAGCCTGGTGCAAGGGAAACGACTTCTCCTTAGTGTGCGCTGCAGGCAGGGGGTAAATCCGCGTCCTGGCTGGAAGGACAGGCTGGGCTTTAGGGCAGGAGAGCAAGGCCAAGCTTTCAGCCATTTTGTGCAGCCGCTTCCAGTGCCCTCGGACGAGCTGATCGTGTCAGTGTCTCAAGGTCCCCGGAGACCGTAATCTTATGTGTTCAGAGAGGCTTTAGTTCATGCAAGGTCAGAGTAATTGTGCATGATTAATGGTTTATCTCTTCCTGAAAGCCTTACACAAAGGCTCCAAACCAAGTTAGCCGTAATTCCATACTCCTCACAGTCCGCTTAAAGGGGCAGCATCCTATTTCCTGCTGGTGGGGCCAAGCAGGTTGACTTTATCTATCAGAATTGGAAGTGAGCCATGTGGCCTTTCAAAGAAGTTCCTCTCCCCCATTCAGCTTCCAAGGAAACATGAATACACTGGGAAGAGAAAAAAAAGGAACGAAAGAAAAAAAAAATGAAAGGAGAAAAAAAGAAAGAAAAAAGAGAACAAATTTAGTCTAAACCACCCTAAAAGACTTCTCTGTAACAGTCCCCAAACCTTTTGCTGTGGGATTCTTTGGTTTTCTACAGAAGTGCTCCTTATCACACTGCCAGAGCAGGGCACATTAGAATCACCTTAGAATCTCATTTTTATTCCGCAGCCTTATTTCGTTACAAAAAGGATCATTTTTAATCAATTACAGCTTTGTGACCACGGGCAGCCAAATAAGCTGATTAAATTATTATTTGCAGATAGAGCTCACAGATAATTCCTTAGGGATCGCTGCAAATTGAGCCCTTTTTTGTTTCCCAAAGCATTAAAGCACCTGATTGTGCCTTTTGCTGGAGTTTTGGACTGTCTGTTTTCAGACCAAGGGGGATCTGTGAGCTGCTGGTTCAGCTCTTGGGGACTCCCAGGGTGTAATTGGGCACCCAGGTCAAACGCTGTTGTTTCTGCCCTCTGAGCGGATGTGCAAAGCCCTTTACCCGAGAGAACAGTGGAGAGTTTTGTTCACACACCACGTCCTCCCTGCTCTCTAAGATGTTCAGATCAAACCCCACATTCTCTGTGGTTTTACACCAATCAAAATCCCCGCACGTCAAGTTTGTTCCCTAACAGCAAGCGACAGGGATGGCAAACGTGGCTGAACACAAACAGCAGCTGGCAGCTCAAATACGCTTTTGTCTTTTGCAAATGCAGCTCCCACCAGCAAAAGTTTTGATTTGTCTGGGAATTTGAAATGTTGTGTTATGGCAGAGGGAGGAAAAGGCGTTCAGCGTGGTTAGGAACTCCCACAGAGCAATAGCAGGAGATGCCCAGAGCTCGTGGAAAAGGCAGCAGTGCCAGTCAAAGGCTGCTCACCCCTCTGCCAGTGGGTCAGGAACACGTTTATCTCACGAGCTGGAGGAGCTGAGCTGTATCATCAGCTGCCTCGAACACCTTCCCACCCAGCAGGGCTGAAAACTGCAACTTGGATGAAAAAGAATCATGAGTTCAAATATTTTGCTGTCAGGGGAAAGGTGAGATTGGGCACTGGGCTGCAGAACAGGAGATGGCAGCAAGCTGGGGAGATTGGGCTCTTGGAAAGACTTCCCATGGGAAGCAGTGTAGAGTAAAGCTGGAATTTTCTGGACAGACTACACTGAGAGAACAGTGGCAAACTGACAGGAGGGAAATGGAATGGCTCTGATCTTAATTAACTCCAAAAAATTGAACACTAGCATGGAAATAGCAACACACAAGTAAGGGTTAATATCAAGGAAGAACATATGAGGAAGAGAAAAAAATTCAGGGTCAGAACTGCAAAACAAATTACATACACCACACATTAAAAGCAGAAAGGAAAAAAATAAGCAAGTCATCAATGCCTTCTTTACTTCCACCTTCACTAAAAGATTAATGGTGACTCAAGGTAATTTTTCCTATCCAGAGAAAGACAGAGTCCAGAACAAAGACAAAGCAGGTTAAATAACACTTCTGTCAGTACAGCCCAACTGGGGGGCTGTGTGCTAAATCCTCCTTCCCCGGAGAGAAAAGGAAACATCATCAATTATCCAAGCTGTGGAGCAGATTCTCTGCACAGGGCTTGGACCTCCACAGGCCCATAGAGCCTGGAACTGGGCATGGCAGAGGCCTCCTGCTGGAACAACGGGCTCTGGGGACAGAGGGACAAAAATCCCAGAGCTCCTGGAAGCCACATTCGGGTCACCCTGGGATGCTTAAAGTGAACACAACCAAGTGGGTAAGGCTGATGGAGTCTGCCCTAAAGCAGCTCAAGAGCAGCCGTAAGAGTTAATCTGTGAATAAATAGTAGTAATATTGATGTGATTCTGGAAGGTTCTGGACAAACAGAAGGCAAACAAAGGACCCATCTGTAAAAGCACAACTCAGTAAACTGCAAATTACTTAAATGCACCCTGTAGAAAGATGCAAAACCAAAAAAACCTGAACATTCATTTTAGAAGTAACCAGAAGGTAGCAGAATTATGAAAAAACCTGTCAATGCAGAATGGTCAGGAACAAATTTATTATGCTCCATCCAACAGTCCCTGTGATTGGGGGGAAGCATTAGGGAGATCTACTTTGAAAAGTAAAGTAACAAAGCAATGCTTTTAATCCTTGCCCACATAACGTTGTCAGGGCATAGAAGGGACATCTAATGCAGATTAAAATCACCACAATTTGGTGTACAAATATCTAGAAAATCCTCTTAAATTAACAGCAATTTACTGTCTAACTCTTCGCATGAAGCTCCACAGGGGGCACATCAGCTCCAGCTTCGAGAGCCACTGGCATAAACAGCCCTTAGAGACGCACAGCTGACATTTTAGCAGGTATTATTAGAAGTCAGCAATCTCAATAAATTGGGAAAAAGATCATCTGCATCCAGATGGAACAAAATGGAGAGGTACAAAATCAATCTATAACAAACAAATTTAAACAGATACAAACAAGCGGCAGCAATATTCAGACTTCAGCAATGCAAACTGAATTTTGGTCTACAAGTTGATGTCACCGGAACAAGGAGAAGGAGGGGGAAAACATCCCAGAATGCAGTGACGGGTGAAGAATGGAATGTCATTTTCCTTGTGGTGCTAGACTCGCCTCAAGTCAAGATATCCAGCTTTGGCCACCTCACTGTGACACAGCTGCAGATGGACAAGAGACCATCATGAATGATAAGAACATTCAAAAACACTGCTGAAGGATGAAGATTGATGGAACTGGGTTTATTTTCCATTCCAAGAGAGACCAGGACAGGATTCTTCTTTTGCAGCAGGTAAGTAGTGGTCATGAAGTAGACCGACATTGATTTTTTCTCTCTGGCCTCTTGGTGGTAGAACAGAATGTAGCCAGCTTTGCTGACAGCAAGAATATTTGGGTTTGATATGAACTTAACTTTCACTAGTTTCCTAATCAAATGGATAGGCAAGCAATGAAAGGATCCAGCTGCACCGGCAGGAAGCAGAATTCCCTTCCAAGGAGGGGATTGTCACAGGATGGCCTGAGCACGCACTCACAGACACGAGCAAGACAACAGCCCAGGCGCTGGCCAGAAACTCATCGTGGGGATCTCTGCTCACCTGGAATTGTTTGTCCAGCTCTGAAAAAGCCCAGCCTGGTACCCAGGCCTTGGGTTTGTGGTTGAATGAGCAGCTTGTGGTACAAGACGGGCGAGGTGTGGGTGCTTGGTTGAAGGGCACAGCGAGGGACTGCAGGTGTGCTCTGACCACACTGACCCGCTGTGAACATTCCTGGGAACAGCAGGAAAAACCCTGGCTTGGGATGCAATGTCCTGTCCAATATGGTAGCAAAATAGCTTTCCAAGTTTGCTTTTTTTTTAACTGTTGCAGTTACCGATCATTTGAACAACCTAACTCACGGTTGCCAAGGAGCCTGGGCCTCAATTTCTTTTTCTTCTTGTCTCTTTGGGGTAAAGTAGATTTTTATGCCAGATTAAGCAAAGTGCTGCCCTTCTTTGATCTACAGTTCAGGCCGCAGTCCTGACTGGAGAAGGGAAAAATAATTCACCAGGGTGCTCCTAACTTAACTGCAGCCAAAAGCACTTGGGTTTCCAAGGTTCCCCCTATTTCCTTTTCAGTAGGGGCATCAAGAAACAAGTAACAAGTTAAATATGCTGAAATACATTTCTGATTTGCTCTTCATTTCTGTCCCGCTTGCTCCCTAAGTTTCTCTACAGGTAGAACCTGAACAAAAGAACAAAAGACCTCAGCAAAGCCTTCAGGTGAAACATCAGAAAGTGCATAAAACACTTCCAAGGTATTTAAGAACCACAGAATCCTAACCCTCAATGCCCCTTTTCCACTTTGTTCCTTCGTTCAGCGTAAGACAGACCATAGAATTTTTTTAACAAATACTTCTGACACCACAGCTAAGAACATCTCTGAAGAGGAGGAAAGCTCTAGAAAGCTTAATCCAGCCTGGTGCAGATGTCAAATGTCAGACACCTCCCCACATTCCTCAGCGCTTATATTTAGCTCCAAATCCCCGTTAATGAGCATTCAGCAGCCTCTGTATCATTGCAGAACCGCAGGAATAGTAACAGCTACAGCTGAAATGAAAACTTCCTCCGTTCAGACCTCAACTAAGCCAGGCAGAACAGTGAAGTCCTAAGATAACAAGGATTAAGTCATCCAAAGTCTGGCATGACAATGACATGTGCTCACTCGTGACAAAATTAACAGTAAAGTCTGCATAACTCAGAATATAAACAACTCCAGGTGCTTAAGTAGCACTTAGCCTGGTGTTAATTATATCTCATGAGCTCTCTCTTTCAGCAGAAATGTTTCCAAGAAATCACTCTCCAGCGGCACCAGAGGATTTGGAAACAGCTTGTTAGTACCTTACAGAAACAAAGGATTAAATTGTGCCTCCAAACATCCAACACACGCTGCTGCAAAGCCATTCAACCAAATCCAGGGCTTGTTACAATCACCAGGAGTGGGACACTGACAGAGTTAGAAGGACAAAGCTGAGAAACAAAAACAGTCATGGTTTTGAGGGGCAAAAGTAGGGCAACGAGATCAGAAACCAGATCCTCTGTAGCCCTAAAATTTATTTTCTCGCACTGGTTTTCCTCTCTTTAGAGTTACAGACCTCCTTCTGTAGCCTGGCCTGCTTTCTAGCCCAGCCAAAACACATATTCCAAATATTTCAGTCCTTCCTGTGAAACAGCTCAGCTGTTGCCAAGCCTGAGGTAGAGCCACCTCCTCCTGTCCCTTCAAATGATGTGATGTTGGACACCAGACAAGTGATTTCAGCCCAGCAGTTCGTTACTCTGCCTGTGGGAAGAGCAGCCCATGAGCCACCGACCCACATCCACATAACAGAGAGCTGACCCCATCTGGGACCCCACCCAGGACAGCAGAAGGGGATTTTTTTTCTCTATTAAAATACCCAGTAATGCAAAATAGTTAACTGGGGTGTTCTGTGCATTTTTAGCTAAAAGGAACAGTCATGCAATGCCAAAAATTGACTTTTGGAGGGGATTTGTGTTAGTAACAGCCTAGAAAGAATCGGGGGATTTTGAGATACAGTTTTCCCAGTACGTTTCAGTGGTTTACTATAAAGAAAACACCAGCGCTCCAAATAAATTCTGAACTATTTAACTTTGGATTCCTTTAGCATGATACACTTTCACTCAAATCCAAAGTCTTCCTGTTTCCCTGGGTATCAAAATAGGACAGGTTGAACCTACTGAGCAAAGCAGTTATTCCCTAATGTCTGAAAATACTCTCCAAGGGCTTGGAACCCCGACAGGCACCACACAGGCCCTGCTCTGACAGCCATGGCTTTGACGGGACAGCCAGCACTGCACACACAGACTTTGTGTTTTGCATAAATGTATGGCACAGAAAGGAACTGGTTAACAAGAGCACAGGAAACTCCTTACAAATTGGTAGTGATGGCAATTTCCTGCAATAACTTAGAAGATTTTCACTTGCTTGGTTGGGTTGGTAATTCATATCCTTAGGTTGAAATTCAAGAACCTCAAGTCTTGACACACAATCCAATGATTAATAAGATGGACTATGTGTACGAGAACATGGAATATACAGGACCAAATTCATGGTATACCTCTGTTAGGTGTGCCATAAATGCCTTTCAGACAGGTTTGTGGTTTCAGTACATTTTTGGAAGGTTTCCTATTGGAGAAGAGGCTTAGAAAATTGACTATTCAAGAAAAGTCACCATAACAGTCAATGAGAGTTATGTCCAACTGCAGAAAAAGAGCTGAGCAAAGGCTGGGATTCAGAATGGGATTTTCAACATCACTCAAATGATACACGGCTATGGAATGATTTTTGGAGGCAGAGAGGGCGGTTCAGCATCCTGCTCCTATCAGCTTTCTCCGGAAGGTTTTAAATTATCCATCTGCAATTTGTAAAACCTCTCTGCACAATCCTAAACCAAGTAAGCACTTCTAAAAATTTTAATGTGAGCCTTTAGCTGCATGGGTAAGTCAGGAAGCACAACACTGGTTTTCAAAAGAGCAAACTACACTGACCACACGTCGGGTGCCGAGCTCTTCTGAAAATCCAGGCACTTGATTCTGTTCAAAATGTAAAACTGTTCTGTTCGAAATGTAAAACTGACAAGCTGCAAACATTTTTCATGCAAAGATCTGAAGATCTATCTCTGACCTCTGCCTAAATCTGTATTTTATTGACTGAAATCAGAGGAGGGGTTAAAAACAAGGGCATAGGGATTAATACACTCTCTCATTATTCTTGGTCTTTACAAGCACAGCTTTAGTTGATTTTTCACAACAGAGAGGCTTCTGTGTTTAAGGACGGAATAGCGGCTAGAATATAGCACAGCTGAGGAAAACAGGAGGAGAAGGAGGCAGGAGAACACCCTGAAATCACTGTTGTGAACCAGATGCTTCCACCTCGCAGCCTGACACGAAGCACGCGGTTTGGTGGCCAAAGGGCAGCGTGCCGTGCTTTAGTGTTGCATTTTTCTCCCCCATGGCAGTGAGCTGCATTACAATCTGTAAAGTAGTAAACCCACAGAGACCATTATAAATAGTCCTGGAATGCCCTGCAGTGACTGCAGCAGAGCTGGAGCTGCGCCTTCCGAGCCCCTCGAGGAATTTCAGCTTCGGCTTAACTGTGGGGACATCGCTTTTGCTATCAGCTGAATATCTAGTAGACAGGTAGACATGGGCCTTCACACAGGATGTGACAAGGTGTACAGCTGCTTCAGTGAATCCATGTTTGCTGGGATGAGGCTCTAGGGGCCTTCAGTTCCTGAAAACAGCAGTCAGCTCTGCGCCATCTCATCTCCCGCAGCCTTCCTTGCACTGAAAGTCATCCCCGTGTCCAAGGGAGGAGGCGAGAGCTGAGGCCCAGCTCAGGAGATCACTTGGGAAACAAGCCCAGCTCAGCACTTCTTCCCCGCCCCACTGATGGGGTTCCTCACATGGGCCCCACTGAAAATGTCCCAGATACACTGACGGTGTCTCTTTTGCTCCATGGTTGATGGTTTAGGGAGGTGCCAGCAGCAGAGCCACCCCAGCTGCTGCAGAACACTCCCAGGCACTGCCTCCCCCTGGAACCGTGCAGATTCCCCCCTCTAACACAGGGCTGGGCCTCAAACTCCCCCCAGGTGCCCGTGGAAATGTCGCTTGTCCCATTGGGTGCCAGGAGTAAAACACAACCCTCGGCTCTGCTCTGCCCGCAGTCCCCACTCCTGCTCTTTCAAAAGTTCTACCAGTGTGGCTTGAGGCACTCTCCATCCATGGGTTAAGGTACAGGAATACACATCTCCTTGGGAAACCCTTATTTCCCTTTTCCCCCACTGCTCATTCCAGTTTCTCACACTGCAGCTACAAGAGCTGCACAAGGTTCAGTTCTCTCACCACTGGTGTTTGTGCCACCAAGATTCTTGTCCTGCAGAATCAGCCTAGAAACTCCTCCCAAGGCTTTCCTGGCTTTGTGGGCGACAATGGCTATTCACAGGAACTGGAGAACACTCCCAGCATCTAAAAATTATCTCATATTCCCACAAAAATGGGGCTGAGATTGACCACTGTTTTTTTCCCTCTAGAAGTCCACTTGGCTCTTGTATCATTTACCACCCAAACTTGTGTGATTTGATGTTCTGTTGTACTCAGAACTTATTCATGTGCCAGGTTTGTTGTGACACCTCAGGCAGCCCAACTTTCAGCGAGTTTCTGCCCCAGCCGCAGAGTGAGAAGGGCAGTGGAGCCCCTGCCTGCCTCCAGGAAGGGCAGTGCTGCCCCGGTACCGCAGTGAGCCTCGCAGGGCAGGGGTTCCTCCCCAGGTGTGTAACTCACAGATGGGTCCTGTGGTGCCAGCCCGGTGCTGGAACGACACAGGGGCAGCCTGGGCTTGGCTGTGTCACCTCCCTGAAGGAATGAAGGGAGCTGCTTGTCCCTGTCTGGCTCCTCTCCTGCCCCATCAGGGCCGGCTCGGGCAGGTTTGCAGCGCGGTGCCTTTGGCTGCTGCCCAGCTGAGCGGGGACAGAGCAGCTGTGCGAGCCCACAGCCATCCCGGGCCGGGCTGGTGCCTGTGCAGGTCTGAAGTGCCGCAGCAGCTAATTCCTTACAGCTTGCACTGCTGAGCCCTCGCCGGGGCAGACACTTGGGCGCCCCGGTACAGTTAAAGATCACAGGCCTTGATAACCTGGCTCTTTGATTTATGACAGCCCAGACCTTAGTGATCACCTAATGAGGGGAACCTGGAGTGTCAACCTGTTTATTAAATACCCAGAACCAGCTGTAGACCCAGCCAAGGAAATAAGTTAATCATATTTCTCATTTATTTTGTGTATCCCTCGCGCTCCCCGGCTCTCCCCATTCTCTCCTTCGTTCTGCCTGGCTCCCTCTTTTCATCTCAGAAGGGGAGGGATTTCGGACAGGTCATTTACGGAGACTGTCAGGGGGCCAAAATGTTTGCGATTTCCTACTGATTTCTTAGGTGTTTAGAAGTTAATAATATTCAGCACCTCATGATTCTTTCCTAGATGTCAAACAAAGACATGAAAGGCAAGGAACCCAAGAGGAAAGGAGGGGGAAGGAGGGAAAGGGACGGAGCAGCAGAGGCAGTAGGAGAACAACTTTCCCTTTCCCCACAGTTTTAAAGAAAGCTGCAGCCAAGAAAAACCCAGCCTAAGTACTGACACAAAAAAAAAAGCACATAAGGGTCATGCAAACATCTCTCCATGGCTTTAGTCAGACAGAAATTTCTTTGCTCTTCTTGGTGACACCCAGAGCAATACAAACTAAGATCCAAACGGCAAAGATTCAACCTGTAAAACTACATTTATGAATTTTCTCTTCTATTCCTGTTTAGGGCTCTTATTTGCCTAATCCATTCAAGTTTTTTTGGGTTTTTTTTGCATTTTGGGGGTTTTTTTAATACCTTAGAAGAAACTTATGAAAAACAGGAGTAACTAAAAAAAAAACCCACAAAAATCACTGTATCCATCCACCTGATAGGAGACAACTCAGAATCCAGGGGAAAAAAGATATCCAATGCTATAATGATATCAGATATCAAACAGATAATCTGGACAACTCAGATACAGATCCAGATCACAGAGCAAGTGCAGTTATGTCTATGTTGACATATTATTGTGAGGTTTATAATCACTAAGACTTCAATAAAACTCATCTATCACCAATTCAAGTGCTTTCATTTCTCTTTGACCACAACAGATGACTTTCTTGAACTCAGCGGAGCTTTAATCAAAAAAGCACGTCTCTTACCCGTGAGCACAGCTTCTGCTCTCTCCCAGGATGAGGCTGGCCCCAGCAACTGGGAATCTGCCTCTGAATAAGCCTGTCTGCCACATCTGGAAAGATAAACCTCCAAATCTGAGGCAATAAACACCTTCTTCATAAATACTTTGGTGAAACATAAACGTGCAGAAAGCTCTCAGACACCTGCTCTGATCCACACGGGACGATGATCAGGCCGTATCTATCCCTTCTGCTCTCACAAAGGATGAGGCAGCTGATACAGAGCACCAGGAAAATCCAGTATTTGGTGTCCTTAAACAACAGTTCCCTATGTTTTACTGCATCCCAAGCAGCAGTGTGCTGTTTGATTGCACCCAGAGCTGTTCTGAGAGCAGGGGCACATTTGTGCATCCCAGCCCCAGGTGAGCAGGGCTGCACTGCTGCAGGGCAGGTCCACAACAGCACAGGCAGGCAGAGCCTAGGGCCGGCTGTCCGGGGAAAGGCAATCCCGGCCTCTGCTGCCACCCGAGAGGCCGAAAGGAGAGGCTGTGGGATGACACAGCTTTTGAGTGCAAATGTCAGGTAAGTATCGTCACTTGGGGCACAGCAACAATCAGATACGAGCCTGAGGTCTGGGCTCACCGCACAGGAGCTTGTTCCTGTTCGTGCCTCTGCTTCCATCAGAAACTGGGAGAGCAGGAGCTGGCTCCTCAGGGAAGGCGAAAGGGGCCTGAAAAACACCCTCTTATTGTCTTAGGATGCTTCTAACGGTGCCTTCCAGAGCCTTCAAGCAAAAACCTTCCCCATCTTCTCTCACAGTGACCAGGTGAGGTCACAGACCGAGCTCTGCGATGTCCTCCATGGGTGAACAGGGATGGAAAAGAGCCCACACGATTCCCTGGTGTTGGCAGCTGCACAAGAAACACCCCCCTGACGTGCCAATCCTGCGAATCTCTGAGCGGTGCCAATCCTGCGAATCTCTGAGCGAGCTGACACGACCTCCAGGAGTCAGGCTTATCAGAAGCTGTTGCCTTATCCTTGCAGAAATTAGCCTAAAACATCAAGTGGTGCTATTTACAGAGGCTCCACCTTGATGGGATGATTTTCAAAGCTATCAGACACCCGATCTGAGCTGAACAATTGCAACTCCCGCCTGTGGTATTTCAGTGTTGTCCCCTCTCATCCCTCCTGAGGCAGCACTCACCTCAGCCTGTACCTCTGGCTCCTCGTGCCCCTTCCCAGGCCTTCCTAACGCACCATTCACTGGGTTTTGCAACTCAAAAGAGGAGCTCAGCCAGGCTTCTCTTAAGAGCCCGAGACTGACAGCTTTACCAATTCAATCCCCTGCCTCCTGTCACAAATGAGTGCTTCCAGCTACCAAGTTCATGCACCCTCTAGACTACCCAAGGATCTGCCGAAAGCTTCCTCGCATGTCGCTGACGTGCAGTGGCCGGCAGAGCCCGTAAGGGCAGCCCTGAGTGCACTTTCTCTGGTGCTTTACCCAGCCTGCTCGGGAATGACGAGGAGATGCTTTGGGTTGCTGCGGACTGGCCCGATTTTTAGCTTCAGAAACCTTAACGCTTTGCTTGGTTTCCTTTTATCTGCCTCTTTATCTGTTTAAATTTAGCCTGGTTCCTCTCTGCTGTTTCCCAAGTCCGAGCCAATATCTGTTACCCGGTAGCCAAGGGGGATCTTTCTCTGCCACTTTCCTTCTCCCTTCAGCTCCGCTCATTCTCTCACAGGAGCTGAGGCTCTCTTGACCCAAAACCACGATCCTGCTGGCAGCTGCTGCTACCGGAGGTAAGATGTCTTCAAGGCATGACATCAAGGAGTACTGCAGAAAATAGAAGCAAATCCTAAAGGCTGCCTGTGTCTAGATAATATATTTATTTAATTGATATGCTCTCAGCTTTCCTTAATAGAAATTGTCAGAAGCATCCAACAGAATTGCCTCTCGCTATTCACTGAGTCCCCCAGAGCAGGCAGGTAGCAGATGGGGATGGGAAGAAATTGCTAACTGCCCCTATTGTGTGGAAATGAGCCTGCGAGCGCTTGCAGGACGAGTATTTCAAGGCTCAACTGAGAAATAATAGTATGGCCATTGTAGCAAGCGGCTAAAGTGGGAAACAGGAGCAAAACAGGTCTGTGTTGAGAAGGGACTTGAGAGGAAGAGAATGTACCCGGCGGCGGCCGGCATGAGGAGCAAGCCCTGGGCACGGCTCTCCAGCTGGGGATACGAGAGGGGCACACACGGACACAAAGGAGTTGTTTTCCTTCCCTCTGAAGGCCCTGCGGCCACCATGACTGGCAGCTGTCACTCAGCCCCTGTCTGCTGCGCTCTCTTTCACTCAGGCGCCCCGGCTGGCATGGACAAGAGCAGGATGTGCAAGGAAGGCACCGCGGGCAGCTGCCCCGGCCGCTGCGCTCCCAGCCCCGGGCTGTGGGGACACGCTGGCAGCACCGGGCTGTGGGGACACGCTCGGCGCACCCCGGGCTGTGGGGACACGCTGGCAGCCCCGGGCTGTGGGGACACGCTGGGAGCACCTCGGGCTGTGGGGACACGCTGGCAGCCCCGGGCTGTGGGGACACGCTGGGAGCACCTCGGGCTGTGGGGACACGCTGGGAGCACCCCGGGCTGTGGGGACACGCTGGCAGCACCCCGGGCTGTGGGGACACACGGGCAGTATCCCGGGCTGTGGGGACACGCTGGCAGCACCCCGGGCTGTGGGGCTGCTGTCACCGCACAGCCTCGGCTCGCACGGGGCTGTCCCGTGCCGTGGCTCCAGCAGCACAGCAGGGATGTGCCTTCCCTGCTCCCTGCCCTGCTCCCTCTGATCGTTTTGCTGCCAAGGGAGCTTTGGGGCCACTCAGCCCGCACTGTTCCCCCTCACAGACACACCTCAGCCTAAATCTTACCCACGTCCATTTCTGTTCAAAGCAAGCCCTTGTCACCACTTCCCTGCACGGTGGAATATTCTGTGCAACGTGATCACGGATCACTGTCGTGTTTTAATTCCTTAGCAGCCCTATCAGAAGAAAGGATTTTCCAGACTAGGTGAGGATCTGTTGCAACAGTTCTCTGGCAATCAGATCTAAGATAACCACACCACAGGGGTAGGACAAAGAGCTGAATCTTTACAACTGAACAAGAAGAGTATCTGTTAAAAATCTTTCTTTCTTTTCCCCTTCTGTCAGGCAGAAGAGCAAATGCTTTCTCTTGTTAACATCCTTTCAGAGCAGCAGAGAAGCCTTCAGGGCCAGCTGTGACTGTGATGGCAACAGCAAGGGGGAAAGACCTGCAGGGTTTGGCTGCTTGCATGACTTGCAGTGCTGGTGCTGAGGCTTCCCTTGCTGCACAGCAAATCCAGCCATGATCTGATGGTAAAAACAGGTCCTCACCCGGCAGCACAGAGCTGGAGCTTCCTACAGAGCTTTAAAACCACGAGGCACACTCTCCCTTTGTCCTCAGAGCCTCAGTTACAGGCAAAGACAAGGAGTGTCTTGCACAAAATCTTCAGCTGCTCTGGCACAGGAGTCCATTTGGGTCGGATGTTTACCCATTTTTCCTTCCCCTTACTCCATTAACTGATGCTCCCTTTTCTCTTTCGCCCCAAACACCTTGTTTGTTTTGCTTTTCCCCGTTTTTCTATGTTGAACATCTTGTCAAGACTGCTCAATACCCCGTACTCGAGGGGTAACGCAGGAATCCCATCCTCCTCTGTGACATTTGGTTTTGTCATTGCATAACAAAAGTGAAGCATGTGCAGAGCACACTGGATGTCAGGCAGGTTTCACTGCAGCAACCCCCTTCTGTTTAGTTAATTTTGGCAGGCAGCGTTTTCAGAAATACCCACAACACTCTGACCTTCAGTGGGATTGAGCTGGGCTTCCAGGTAAGATGTGCTCTCCTAAAGATCATCTCCACAAAGCCGTGCAGGCAGCTTGAGACACAGATCTTGGACCAACCCGCTTATCTCTACCCGTCAGTCACTTTGAAGTCAAGAGGAGACAGGTCTAACTCATTTGGTGCTTTTGTAACGATCACCAGGCATTTCAGATATCCACACAGCTCCGTAAATCTGGCCCCGAGGCTCAGACCCTCCAAAAAGGCATTTAAAGCTTCCAGCCTTCGCTGCCTTTAGTGGAAGATCGGCACCTTAATACGTTTGTAAATCCAGCACTCACGCCTAAATCACCTTTAGAAATGGCACACGGGGAAAGTCAACACCGCAGCGCGGCTCCCGGGGCAGAGGTCCCTAAGCTGCTAAATCCGCCGGGCCGGCCCGGCTGCCGGGACCCCGCAGAGCCCGGCTGCATTGCAGGAGAGCGCATTCCCGCAGCAAGCCCCACCTGCTGGAGCCTTGCCCCGAGGCTCCTGTGTCACTTAGGTGCTTTTAAAATGTTGCCCTTCAACTAAATCCAGCTCCCGAATCAGTCTAATGACAATTCTGCCCCCTTGGCTTCACTTCTCAAACGTTTCTGTGGCTGGAATTCACTCGCACAAACGTTGGACTTGTTTTTCTCCTGCATGTCCGTGCATCAATCAAGGCGTTTGCCCACGAAACTCTTCCTCAACCAACTTGTTTGTAAAAACACAATTACTTGGGGACTCCCGACAAGCAGAAATTCAATGCAAGCTTGCTAGGCAGCTAATAAATTAGACTAATTTCTGTCTTTCTCCCTCAGCCAGGAAGGAACCCAGCTATTTTTAAATCTGGATTCTTGTATGTAGCCAAATATAATGTTCTTTCTTCTGTGAGAGAGAACAGGAAAAGATTTTAAATGTCTTAACATTTCCTAGGCCGGCTTATCTCTCTGTCACTCTCCCCAAGAAAAACCCACTGTCTGCCTTGTCTGTTTAGACTGCAATTCTTTTATTTTTTTTTTTTCGGCCAGAGTTGTCTTTTATTATGTGTTTGCACAAAGCCTGGTACAATGAGACCAGCCCCATCTGGACACTGCTGTTGTTGGAATAATAAGCCTGTGCTGGGGGTGTATAAAGCAACAAGATCCCTGTTTCCCAAAGGGAGGAGCAGCAGGTCTAGGCCCAGAAAGTTAAAATGTCAAAAATAAACAAAACCAGAACTGAGACAAAGGTTTCTCAGAGATGGAGAGGTTATGTGCACACACCTCTGATTTCCTTGGCCCCCAGCACAGCAGTTGTCTTTACTCCGTGGCCTTGTTCCCATACTTAGGGGTAAACAAGAAGTTTTGTACTTTTTTGGATGGTGGCCCACGGTCTGGCAGAGTGATAACCACCAAAGCTGATGCACGCGGAGCGAATGCCGAGACATGAAGGCAGCCAGACACAAGCTTTTCAAAACACATCATTATTAAACAGAGGTGTGGGTGGGAGGGGATTTCAGATCACAAAGACACACCCAAGGTTACCACATTGTGTTCTAATTTTAACACTTCTGACGACCCAGCAGCAGTACCTCTCTGGCTTCAGCTCATAATATCTCCAAATCCAGGAAGCCATTATGATTCTCCAGGGTCAAAGGTTGCTTGCATTGTAATTCGCTTCCTCCTTTGGAGGTTTAATTTTGGAAATATTTCTAATTGCCATTGTATGTGACATCGTCTTTCAGATAACCACGGAATGAGATTTCTATTTGTTGGCTATGACTCAAATATCCAAAACAAAAAGAAAAAGCAACCCCGGACTTTCTTTGGAACAATGATTTAAGTGTGGCACAGACTTCGCAGAGGCTGTTCCACAGCCCCAGAGCTCAGCTCGAGCACCGGGAGGGTGGTGAGGACTCACAGTGGACACTGTCAGTGTTGGGACAGTCTCCCGAGGCAGCCAGGACCTCTGGTGTAATCAGTGAATGTTCCAAAGCAGTCACAGAGGTGAATCTTCTCAGCAGCTCTGAGCAGCACTTGTGGCTGGCTGGTGTTTAGTTCTGCTGGCCCTTAATGACTGTATGTCCCTAATGACTGTACGTCCCTAATGACTGTGTGTCCCTAATGACTGTATGTCCCTAATGACTGTGTGTCCCTAATGACTGTACGTCCCTAATGACTGTACGTATCTGCCACATCTACAGAGGCTCCTCTCCCCAGACAAACCCCCTGATCTTGCTCTGGCCCTGCCTCCTCCCCATCTTAATTTCCACAGGCTCGTTCTCTGAACTCTCCTCCTCTCTTCTCAGCATCAGTCTGACCATGAGCCCCCCTTCCATTCCATTCCATTCCATTCCATTCCATTCCATTCCATTCCATTCCATTCCATTCCATTCCATTCCATTCCATTCCATTCCATTCCTACCCTAAGGACCTTCCAGCAGCTCCTGCTCACACCATCACCATCCCTAAGGTGGCTGATGCTGCACAAGTGGAAAATGGGAGGGAGAGAATATGTTATCCAAACAAAATGCATCAGAAATTGAACAGGTTTTGTCTAAGCTCACACTGGTGTTTAATTTCTCATTTCCCCCTGATTTCCTGCACCAGTAACTTGACAGTTTTGCTGCTGGTCTGTGTTGTTCAGTGGCACCACGAAAGCTTGAGTGCACCAGATAGTGAGGGCTGTGCAAACACCCACAGCACACTGGGACCCATGGGTGCTATTACAATTGTGACATGTAAAGACAAGTCAGGATATAACAGATTTGAGCAAGAGTAAGGAAATAAAAAATGGATTATTACAAGTTAATTTTTTTGTTCCACCCCCAGTCAAGAATTAATGGTTTGGTCAGAGAAAATGCTTCAGTCTCTGCAAGCGTTCAAGTGCAATGGACCAAATCCTTCCAGACAAAAAAAAAAAAGAAAAGAAAAAGAAAAAAAAATTAATCTCCTTTTCAGATTAACAGCTCCCAGCATGCCAACCCCAGCAGTCCGCCCAGTCGTGCAGTTGGTGTGGAGGAGGACTGTCTGTGAAGGAATTAAAACACTTCCAGCCCTGTTGACACCATGATCCAAAGGCTGGGGGTGGGGTGTGGAGGAAGTGTTAGAAGTCAGAGTCTGCTGGAGAAAGTGTGAACAAGCCAATTAAATCCCAACACTTGTGGACAAAGAGCCCTCTTAGGAAGCAGGAGATTAGCACCTCCTGTTCATCAAGAGCAGCAGCGTTCTGGGGGCTGCGGCACTGCCTGGCCTATCTCAAGGAGCCACCAGGGGACGGAGAGCCCTGCTGTCATCGGGGGTGGGTGTGCTCACCCCCTCCCGCCAGCACGGGGCCCTCTCATGTTCCTTTGGCTGGAGAGGGTGTGAAGAAACGCGGTTGTTGCAATCGCTGGCGCTGTGGCTTTGTCAGGTACCCCCAAGCTTGTCTGAACAATGCCTGGTCCCTTCACCAGCAGGGCAGCCACCTTCCTGCACCTTTCTCCAAGCCTAGGATGGATACAACAACCGAAACAGAGACAGCCCAAGCTCCTCAAGTACTCAAACCAAGCTGGACCTGGGCATTGGTCCTGATCCTTCACGGATCCAGAGACAGCTTGAAGCTTGGTCAAAAATCACCATGGTTTGTGCATTAAGACTGTGCTGGATGTAGAACTCCACAAAGCCCCTGTGGACCTGCAAGTTGGGCTTTTAGAGGTCCCAGTTTAAAAACAAAATCACGAGAGCCGTGGCACTGGGTGTAGCATTCCTGGACAGCCAAAACATGCAAATCAAGCCAGGTAAAAATTCTCAGTTGGGACATTGTAAACGAGGCACCCAAAGTACTGGGAACTGCTGAGCTCCTGGACATGCTGCCTTCCCAGTTACACTTTATTCCAAGAGGACAATTCCCAGTATCATCCACCTGACACCACACCCTGTTCACCATCACAGTCTTTTATAAGCTGCCACTTTCCACGTGTTTGCATAATGGCACCGGCAAACGCAGCCCCAGGTTTGAGGAGGTTCAGTAAAACCAGAGCTCTGAGAGGAACAATTCCATGTTTACCCAACCCAAGAAAGCCACCAGAACATGAAGAGATGATGCTGTTATAACAAAAGAAAATATATATTTTTGTAACTAGAAAGTAAGGTGAAAAACACAGCCTTTTGAGACTTCCTGCTCCTCCCTTCTTTGCCTTTTAATTTCACAGAGGCCTGAGGCTGCCTAATGCCACCAATATGGAAAACATTTTAAAGGATCTTTTCCTTTGATTCATTATTTACCATGTATGGCACATGTGCCCTAAACAGTCATTCCCCAGATGAGATTGTGTAAATCAGAACGCAAAATTCACACACAGGTAAACCTAAAACTTAAAAACAAGTGGACTTTCATTGGACTCAGCTCCATGACCAGCAACTGTAAATCAAGTGCTCCAGAGCAGATGTTACACAGCTCTGGTTGTGACAGGAGATGTGAGTTCATTTCTGATTTCGGTCTCAAGGGAATTTTCCACACCTTGAATTCAAAGGGCATGTACCATTTGACTGCTTCCTTGAACCCCTCCACACCTCATCCCCCTGCTCTTGACACAACGCCAGAGAAACCACAAGGATGGAGAGCTGGGTTATTAATTTGAGTAGTCCGGAGGAAACAAGAAGCCCGAGCTACTAATGAGAGCTGAGTGAATGCTCGACATTCTCCCCTGGCTCTCCAACCCATGAACTCATTTTGCCTGTGCTCATGGTTCCTTTGGGGTTCACTTTCCATGAGCACTCCCGCCGACCGGTTTCTTGGCAAGAAACATCTCAGGAGCAGCCAAGTTCTAAAGAAACACTTAAAGAATATTTGTGGAAAAGGAATTTTCAGGTTGTCAAACTCCACTTCCATCCCAGCAAACAGGTCCTCGGTGCTGCTGGATGTGTTCATCTAACCAGGGTGCAGGAAAGATGCCACATGAGCAACCTGCCCAACAAAGCTCAGACCAAATTGGTTCACTCTCTGAAAACTGATAATTCACACCTATCCGCTCATAATCTGCCAACATTTTCCAGCCAATTATTAAAAATACCACGATCTGGAAGACCAGAAGCTATTTACAGAGAGGAGACTTTTTATTAGAAAAATCTCATCATTAACCAGAGCTCCATTCACAAACACAAAGTCTTTTCCCTTCCGTTCTGACTGGAAGGACACATTGCTCAGGTAACCTAGACCTGAAATACTGACATTTTTGCTCTGTAATGTAGGCCCAGACCTAATTTTCATTTTTAATCTGCTAGGCCATCTCTACATTCTATATATTTGATGACAAAGGACAGAAGATCTTTTCCCTAGAACCACAGAGACTTTCTGAAGTGGTTGGGAATGTACTGAAGGGACTCGGAGTAAGAACAATCCTGTTTCATAATATGGCTGCTCTTGGTTCACTCCAAGTACCTTAACCACAGATACTTCAGTGACTTTAGGCAATGAAGCAGAGACATTTTTCACAGCCAACCCGAGACGTTCTTTCAACACCTCTTTGGAATTTCTCTGAAGTTAAAAATTATTCTTCCATTAAATCCCCAGACAGTGGATTAGTTGAATGCAAAGAAAGGGAGGGAGGAAGGTGTCCTTTGGTACGTACACAACTCCCATAAAGTCACTCCTTGTCTTTCAGCTGAACCAATGGCCTCATATCAGAGATCATTAAGGAAAAATGGG
Organism: Pomatostomus ruficeps; assembly: GCA_013400735.1. NCBI lineage: Eukaryota > Metazoa > Chordata > Aves > Passeriformes > Timaliidae > Pomatostomus > Pomatostomus ruficeps. The sequence goes on from VYZT01045329.1 coordinate 37,777, forward strand.
TTAGTTTGGTTCAGTATTTTGATTTAAAACCTTCAAAGTCTCTCTCTTCAGGGCGCGTGTTCACTGGTCAAGTAGTATTTAGGCCCTTTCCCTTCTCTTCCCACATTTAATCACAACATTACTAATGAAAACAAAAAAAAGAAACTCTGGCTGGGCCTTACATGATTTAGGTACCAAGTAAACAGTACTTAACAGTTCTAATTGAAGGTCAGTAAATCCCCAAGAGATTAAATGAATCCTGCAGTGCGATGTGTAAATCTCGCTGCCTTTTACGGCGTCCCAGCCAAGACCCTGTGCTGGCTTGAGCAAGACTTAATAAACGTGGTATGCACTTAATCAAAACCATTTTGCCACCAAAGGGGCAGCGGGTGTAAATCACAATTACTCTTGGCACTAAACGCTGGCACAAAGAGGCCCAGCGATGCCAAACGTCACCGGGCCGGCTCCCCGCGCCTGCTCAGCCGTCTGGCACCGCGTGCCCCAGCGCCCGCTCGCCGCTCGGCAGGGGGACATCCAGATGGGGAAAATAAAACTCAGCAAAGGACACCGAGCGCATGGGGGCCATGCTTCCCTCCAGCTCGCTCTCCGCTCGCCCTCTGCCAGCTCTCACCCCAATTTAGGAACTATTAATAAGCTGAAGCACGGAGCTTTGGCAACAGCCCGGCTCTTTGCAGCTAAAGCTTGTAGATTTAATAATCCCATCGTAGTTTATGTTCCAAATTGTGTTTCAAGGTTTAATAACTGGTGCACCGAGAGACTCTGGAAAAAGTTTTTGTGAAGCTGGTTTCTTTTAGCCAGTCAGGAATTCAGAACGGGAAAAGAAAGAATGAACCAGTGATATTGATGATCTTAAAAAGTCTTTCTCAATCTAAATGATTCCATGATTCTATTGTTTATGATGGTCATCACCCAGGAACTTTTACCCATTCCTAGATCAGCTACCAAAGTAGGATTATGGGACAAGGACACTGGATTCCTCAAGAGAGTAATAATGTATTTAAAAACAGATTAAGATAAAAAATGGACACTCAGCTTCAGCATGGAAGTTCGAAACTTCCTACAAAATAGAAGATCCCAGTTAATCAGAGTTACTAAAAAAGAGAAAGTCGTGATGATGCCAAGCAGCAGGGAAACAGCAAGAGAACCCCAAAGTCAGAGACTGAAGAGTTGAAAGGGATGGAAACCTCTTTGTATTCAAACAACAAAACTAGAAAGATAGAAAACATCTAGTAATTTTATTATTAAAACATTTGGGGTTCATAAAGAAAATTCAACTCCTAATTCAGGTGTAATCTCAAATCTTTCAGCACTTTAGTTTCCCGAGGGGCTGATCCCTGTATCGGTTCTAGTAGCAGATCTTTTCCATGGCACAGCAGGTGAGACACAAGTTGCTCAGCTTGCTGCTCCAAGTCGTAATTTGAAACATTAATTCTGAACACTGTCAGACTGGGGTCCTGGATGCAGTGTCCCGACTGACACACAGCTGTAGAACAGCAGCTGGTTTACGCTGGTGGCTCACTGTAAGGCAGGAACAGAGGGATCCTCCAGCACCACAGCTGGCAGATTGGGACAATGGGCTGCTTTTCCCACCAGCAGCAAACAGCTAAAAGCACCCAAGCTGCCCTCATCTCCCTGCTTTCATGGTTTTCCTTCCACCAGTCTCATTCTGCCACCTCCTCGCTCTTTCACCTCACAAAGTCACATGTTCATTCCTTTATCTCCTTCCTGTTTCCCTTCTCTTTATCATTCCCCCTTCTAAGACATTTTCAGATTTTTCCCCCTAGACTTGTCCCATGCTGCTCTTATTTCCCACTCTTCCACATTGCACTTTCCCTTTCTTCCCCCTCTCTCCCTTTTGCTCTCTCTCTCCTTCTCTCCCCTTTCCCAGTATCTTCTTTTCCCTTATACCTTCTTCCCCTCTCTTCTCCTCCCCCAGTGTGCCTGGAGCTGGAGCCGAGAGTCGGCTGGAGCCTTAATTGCTGCTCCCCTGCCTGACGTCCATCGGAGATGACATCTCCTGAGCACAGAGCTGCAGCCGTCCTTTTGCATATTCCCTCTGTCTGAGCACATCAGGAGAGATGTCACGAGCAGAGAGCTGGAAGCCCTCGCAGAAGCAGGGAGCCGGGGAGATCACTGAAGCCAGCATGAAACGTTGGAGAGGTTGGTAAACCTCGCTTCCACAACGGGTCCTTCCAACGCTTTCTGCACTGCTGCTCTCAGGCTCGGAGCATTTACAGGAACTGACATATCCAAAGTTGCACAGCGATGTTACACCAGGGTTTTTAAACAAAACAAATGTTTGTGTTCAACTCCATTACAGCTCCGTGGCTCCCTGTGGGAGGGTGGCTTTCCAGTAATTGAGCAGAGATGGTATTGCATAGCATGAGGGACACCAAGTACTGGCACCGGTTTAGAGCTGATCTTTGACTGAAAGGAGGAGCTGCTCACAGCACAGGGGCAGGAACAGCACAGGCAGCTGTGTCCGTGCTCTCACTTCCAGGACCTGGCACTGGAGCACCCATCCCTTCTGCCATGCAGCTCCTGCTCCCACCTGGCCTTTCCCCAATCACTCCACTAAAACAGCGATTACAGAATCAGCACCTTCCCTATCAACTGATTCTCCTCCGGTCTCTCAGCTATTCAGCTCAATTAGTTATTTGACTCTTAACCCCCTTTTAATCCTGCAAATACCCTTCTGCCCAGACCTGCAGATGAAATCTGTGAACTGCAGAAATGCCAGCGTGTCGGTTTGGTTCACATCAGCAAACGAGAGGGAATTTCCAGCAGTGGCTGGAAGGACTGAAACTCACCCTGTAGTTCACGCAAAACTGCCTGAACTTTGATCCTGGGAAGGTTTGGCCTGGCACTCTGAATTGTCGAGGGGAGTACGAGCAGTAAGGAAACCCTGATGTCCAAGCCCTGTGCAGTATTTCTCTAATCCTTGGCTCACACACATAACCAGGCACACCAATAATTGCTTTTGGTTTGCTAAAGCAGCACCTTAGAATGCTTGCAGAAAACAGCATTTTCACCAAATCAGCAAAGACTTTGCAGCAATTACAGGTTCTGTATTCTGTTTCATGGTTTTATCTTAATTCAAAATGTCTTCATCTGAATCTTCCTTTAGTTTAAGGAGTTGTTCTCTAGGACATCACTGTGTATGATCCACCAGATGGTTGAGTTGAGTAGCAAGCTGTTGCTCAAACCCTCAGTCTTACCTGCACGGCTCACTTCAGAACTGGAGTTCAAAGCCATCAGGGCCTGTCCTGTTCACACAAGCTCAGCATCCCTCATACGTAATTTTAAAATGCGCCACCTCCAAACTCACACAGGAACACATAATGTGCACTCATACACAGCAGCAACTGCATGTGGTTCACATTACAGGAGAGTCAAGAGCGGAGTTAGAGCAAGAATAGTGCTTTATTTGGTGCCTCTGAGGCATTTATTTTAAGATTTTACCTGAATGGACTGCAATTGTCACGCTTTCAAAAAAACCCAAATACTAAGAAATGGATAGTTTCAGTGTCTTGTTAAAACCTTTAAGAGTCAAATGTCAGTGTTTCAGTTAATCACCACCAGCAAGGGTTTATTTCAGGATTTTCAATGTGTTCAAGTCTCAAACCTTTTATTTTCTGTGTTATTACACAGAGACAATGCAGTTAAGAACAGACCAGGCTGTGCAGGTGTAACACTGCAGAGCGTGTACAGATCAGAAAGGGCTTCCAGAGTGTCCTGAGCACCACATTCCGTATGAAAACACTGAGACACCAAGAAGGGAAATCAATGTGCTGCATGACCACAGGCAAGTTAAGAACTCATCTTTCCTGGCTCGCAAGTCACTCTTAGTTCTCATCACACAGGCACTGAAATCGCTGCGTTGCACAGAGACTTGGGACTGATGCTGCTGTTTTGAACACTGCAAGTTTTTAGTGTCTGCCCACCACTGCTGCTCCCTTTATAATAAAAATGACCCAAACACAGTTAAAATACCTGCAAAGATTTGAAGCGTGTTTACCTTACCTAGCTACCAACTGGCTATTGAACACCTCTGCACCTCCACCTTCACTCTTGTGATCAGTTCCTGAGGGACTTTACTAATCATAATAAAAAGCAGATTGATGCAGTTCTGTTGCTAACAGGATTAGGTGCTGTAAATTGACAAAATAAAGAAAAGAAGTAACCATGGAACTCACCACGTGAAACCCAGGAATCTCAGCCAAGCAGGAACCTGTCAGAGGGGCAGTCAGTGAAGCTTTTTGCTACGTGAGGCTCCACAGAGCTCCGTGAGGCTCTCCAAGTCAAAGCACAATGTGCTGGTAGCACATTCAGTGTGACTCCTACAGAGAGTTAAGGGCCACATCTACCTTAGTGGGGTAGAGAAGGTGGGAGCCCCTTGGCAACCTCAGTTGCTGCCTGAGAACTGTGTGAGTGAGCCACAACTGAAGCCACCTAAAGACTCTTCCACACCCACCTCGTGCTGACCTGTTCTGGGAAATCACCAGTGCAAGACACCACCACATTATCCACTGCCTCCTAAACGGGAGCTGCTGCTCTGGAAAACAGCTCCTCAGACACCACAGGCTCACATCACAGATCTACACCGTGCTAAAGAAAAATACTGTGACTGTACACAACCCTCACTCTTTAGTCAATAAAAACCTGATCTTGCAAGATGCAGCCACTGTTCCAGGCTCTCTAAATCCTCCACTAATCTCGCTGGCTCCCAGAGTTCCAGATCTACAGTGCAGTTTAAAAATGGCACGTGGAGAAGAAATACAGACCTGCTGTCCCCGTTTAAAACTGTTACGTGGGACAAGGGGGTTTGATTTCAGCAAAAGTGTTTGTCAGCAACCTATCAGACAGAGAAGGATTTCTGTAACTTGCTTAAATCACTGGAATAAAAGCAGACAAGATAACCAGGAAAAGGGCTCCTGAATGAATTCCTGTGAATTATCAGGCTGGCTAGGAAAAGCAGTTCCAGGTTTTAGAGATAAGGCAGCCATGTACATATAAAATGGGGGAAAAATGTTAATAAAGAAAAGAAACCAGGGAATTACGAAGTCACTGTAAGCTCCCTCCAAAGCAGCCAAAGTGAGAAGCTTTCCCAGCTGCACACAGAATGGGATGGATTCCCTGTTGTTTTTCTGGAAGTTAGCACGGATCCTTCCTGTCCCAGTTCTGTGTCCCTAATCACAGCACCACATTTCAAACACTGCATGCAAGCATCTGTTTGAAATCCCCACCAGGCAAAACTGGCGCTGTATTTCTGACAGGGAAGAGCCATCCTCATTCACCTCTATTGTTTTTAATCCTGGAGCCCCAAAAGGACCATTTAAATGTCAGTTATTGAATTGTTTCTCTGCTAATTATTATTCCCTGAAATTTCTGTCCCTCGGCAGGAGTGCCCACTATTGTTTCACAGGGTGGTATGGAAATTCTATGCAAATTCCACAAAGGAATGGCCCCACCCTATTCTTTCTTTTTTTCTCCTAGCTGTAGCCTGAATCAATCCCTCCATCTAAATAGAGATCTTCACAAACAGGAAAGCCGGGCTAACAGGAAAGGAGGGATTTTTCCATGGCACTGCTGGCTCAAGAGGCTCTAAGAACTGCTGTGTGTGCATCCACACACAGACAGCCCCACACTGCCTCAGCTGCAGAGTTCCCACAGCTCCAGCTGAAGTTTCTCAACAGGAACTTCTGTTTTCATGCTCAGGATGTAGATTTTTGTTTTGACAGCAGTACCCAAAAAAGGCAAGTGTGAAGACGGCTCAAGAGAAAGACTATTCAATATCACAATCAGCAACAAGGGACAGACTGTGCTGTGCATCTTATGCATTCTCCCCATAAAATTCTCTCATTTCTGCAGAACTGCTACAGAACTCTCCACCTTCCATTCCACTGCAGGATTCCCTTTCCCATGGCTTCATCTGCAGGTCAGGAAGGAGACACATGAACAGGAGGCACCCAAGAACTTGGCTGCCTGCAGCTTGTGCTGGTGCAGGCAGAGCCTGGGGGAAGGTGCCAGGACCAGCCCCTCAGCCTTTTTCTTCACCAGCATCAGCTCGCCCACGGAAACTACACATCGGTGACAGCAAAAGTTCAGGGGCATTCCAAGCATCTCGAAATTCCCCAATTCTCTTAATCATCTGAGGAATCCAACTGCCTTTCCCACCCATCCTAGACCTTACCTACCTGCTTACCTAGTGCATGAGAAAAAGCAAAACCAGGGATCACCCTTGCCTGCCATATTTTCTTGGATTAGGATTTGAGCAGTCAGGGACCCTCAACCTCAGCTGTGTGTGAGTATCTGACAGGATCTGGGCTGCTTCCAACCACCAGGCACACTGGTCTGTGGAGAATCAACTGAAAACTGTATGTTGATCACCAGAGATGTTCATGAACATCCTCTTCTACAGGAGAAACAAGCTACAAAAATGAGACCAGATTTTTTTTTTTAGTGTATTTTTTTTGTTGTTGTTTCTTGGGCTTTAATTTTAAAATTGTAACCGACTCACAGACAAAAAAGGCAGCTTTGGTCCCGTGCAAATGCAGCATTACAGAACCACTGTTATGGAGGAAAAATATCCTCAGGTGGCACAAGGAAGAGATTCTTGGAATAAGCCATTTCCACAGCACTGACAATTCAGTTGAAAGGCTCGAAGACCTTTGTATTCAGGAAAGGGCTGCAGGGAGATGCACACAATAAAACCTAAGGATTTCTCAGAAATACATTGAGGTGATTAGTTCAGTCAACTCAGTCAGGCTGGAAGACCAAGACCACACAGAGGGATGTTTGTCTGGGACTCAAGCTCCGAAATCCTCACTTACAGTAATGACAAAAGGCTACATGTTAGTTTAAGGAGGATCCTCACTCTGCCGCTGCAGTGAAACTCTCCAGGCAGCACTGACATCACACCACAGGTAGCGTTTGCATCCTGAAGGCAGGCAAAAGTTAAGTCTCTAAAACTCTCAAAAGGAGGAAGAAAGGAGAAAATTAAGGAACCTTCCAGAAAGTAGAGAAAACATCTCTGAAAGCCACATTTAAGTTACCCTAATTTTACTTTACTTTTTACTGATATTTTACAGGGTGTGCAAACACTAAACAGTGTGTCTTCAATAAGAGCACTTATTGAACAACTTCAATAAGTGTTTCAACAATAAGAAAAGGCCCATTGCAGTGGACTGCCCCATTTGCTGTAAGCTCCAAACTCTAGCCTGCCTTCAGCAGGATCCAGGAGCTAAGTGAACCAGAGAAAAGCAAAACTCATTAAGCAAAATTACTGGGCTTAAAGCGATTCAGAACTGCAAATGCTAAGGCAGCGTTAATCCATTTCTAACGCAAAACTCCCTCTTTTAGTATGGGGATCTTCACGACTGCTGCACTGGGTGCCCTCAGCTCTGGAGGGACAGGGGGGATCAGCAGTCACAAGTGCCATTAAATATCCAGTCCTCGTGAAATTAGGACAGGTTGTGCCTTTACAAATTTTAGCACATGGTTAAACTCATGATTCTTCCTTTCAGCTTCTGTGTTTTTATCGCCCTAGAAAACTTCAACCAATCACTGGCGTGCACCTCACTTGTCTCAGTTTTGCATTCCTGTTCCCAAGCTCCTCATACATCTCTGACCAGAGGCAGATAAAGCTCTGCTAGAGGACGGGGCTGCAGCACCGACACCAAGGCTGTCCCTGCCCCTCAGAACACATTTCCCAGAGAGGCACAGCGACCTCGTCTCCCTTTCTGCCACACAGGTACCTGCACCTGGCTGACAGAAACTCAAAACACCGCTCAGAGCAGTGCCAGTGTGTTGGGGTGAGCAGAGATGCACATCCATGAAAGTCAGGGCTGACAGAAATTCGTGGGACAGCATTTTATGTATTCACTCATGCATGCCCACGTGCAAACCACCCTTAGCTTGTTTTCTGGACTAGGTCTCTAAAATCCCATTAATCTTCAGCAAAAGCAACACTTCATACACAAAAGATTCTTGCACTCCTATGTTCTTGAGTAGATGAAAGGAAATTTTCACTAAATTTGTAATCTCATTGCAAAATACTGACTTCTTAAAAATTTTCAGCTGGTGTGAAATAAGGGTTTATTAAGTCGCCATCAATAGGGATCATATGAAATGTCAACCTCCCATCCATCCCTCTCCTCTTGCTCTCCCTCGCCCCCCTTCTCTTTCACTCCCTTCTTAACCCCTCCCTGGCTCCTCTGAGCTCCCCCTGTCCCAGCCAGAGCAGCTAAAGACATTACTGACAGACACAAAAGGCGGCAGAAATCAAATAAAAGGCAAACGCAGCAGCCGCAGGTCAGCCTTGTATAAATATTTATGCTGGAGGAAGGCTCAGTGCCTGAGTAATGACCTTGTGGCTGGTATTAATAGAGATAATGTGAGTCTGTAAAGACATGCTGCCAGAGAGAGGGAGAATTTGGAGGGTTATAAATCTCTGCGTCGGGCTGCAATGCTGGCTGACCTTTACACCGCTCTCTCTCCTGCCTTCCATCTTTCTTCTTCTTTCTTTCAATAAGAGAGAGATTGGGTAGAGCACATTAGCAAGGGGAGGAGTCCCCAAATCCAAACCATTTGCCCAAGAGGATTTGATGCAAGTCAGGATCCCCACAGCAACAAAAATCAGAGTGAGGAATCCAATACATGCGGTGTTTACCCACACGACACACTCAGGCCTGCACAGACTGCCCCACGCACGCACCCACGCGCTAGTCAAAAATCAGGGATGGAAACACGCACTCCTACTTTCCATGACTTGTCTGAATGCATGGGAATCCATGTTTGCATCTGTATACCTTTGTAAATATACATAAATACAGAAACTCTCTGTACCACATATACAGGTGCTCCCAAAAGTAAGCTGCACCCTCTCATACCTATGTAGCAATCATGGCAGAGAAGAGGAGCTGCAAAGAGCAGCTTTAATGAAAATTTAAGGCCCCACTGAGGGGGATCGACGTTTCTTCTGAATTTCTGCCACTCACAGACCTGCAACAGGAGGTTCCAGTAGCAGATAAAGGAGAGGTGGGAGCAAGGTTTTCATCCAAGGTACAAGACATCAGTCTCAAGCACTGCTGTCTCTGATTAAAAGCTGCTCCTACTGCCACCTGAGTTCCAGTGGAAATCTCCAAATTATTATAAAGTGACTAGGACTGAGATCTGAAACAGCCACGGCAATTCCCTCTTGGGGGAGCATTACTGGGCCATTACTCTTGAGTCTCCAGAAGATTAACCCTTTGGCTTTCCTCATGTATCATGTCATCTGTGCTTCGGGCAGACACTCAGAAATGCGTGCTGTGGACAACTGCAGCACTCAGACTACAATTTTGGGGCTAAAAGATGGGAGAGAGAAAATAACAATTTTGTGGGTTTTGCTGGCTTTCCTCTGTAACACTTGAGTAAAAAGAAAGCGAGAAACCACAGCAAATGTGCATAAAGTTCCATTTGGTAGGCACTTAGTCTTTAATATAGATTTATGTCTCTTGGATTTTTCTTCTGAAAGAAACCCCCAACCAGCCAAGCTTATTAATATTTGATAGGAAAGTAATTTGGTAGAAACAGGCTCCACAACCTTTTTAATTCAAACATCTAAATGACAACTTTGTTATTTTACTGTACAGTGACTCAGAGCTGGAGCTGGGTTCTGCTGGGTCATGTACAAAGTGAGATACAGGAAGTTCAAAGTGAGGACAGACCACGCAAGGCTGTTGGTGGGGAGCTGGACAGTAGAAACCTTTGAGCCTCAGAGGCACTACTGGACCTTGAGACTGGATTTTATAACGTCATTCCGAGGCCCAGCAGGATCAGCTACCTGAGGAGATGTTTCAGGAGGGGGGCAGACGGAAGAGGTGCTGCTGAGTTCTTGAGAGACAGCAGAAGGCAGACAGAGGCTCACTGGGGCCAGGCAACAGCAGCTCGGTGGGTCTGACTCGCAGTTCCCTTCAGAGCTCTGGAGAATGACTGCTGATGTTACTGGCAACACTTCTGGCACCGGCATCACCCAATCCTGCTTCTGTGGTATTTGCCTCCACCTCTACATTGGCCACCTCCAGGACTCTTCCCTTCAGTTTCCGTTCATTTCTCCCCTGCACTGATGATTTTCATCATCGCTGCATGAACAGAAATCCAGAAATCTTACCCTGCCATGGCAGAATAGTGGCAACAGGTACCCAGAGTATAAACAACACAAGCTTTCATTAGAACAGAGACAGAGATTTTGTAAAGTCACAAGATTAGAATCCACAAAACAATCTCACAGCACGTGGATAGTTTTTCTATTTCTGTTTCATTCTACGTGAGCTTCATTCAAAGTGTTATGTGCAAACCAAAAATCAGTCCCAATAATATTGTCCTCTCTGAAAGGATAAATTGTTACCAAATTCCTGATCCATATTTCACCATTTCAATCATTTGGGATCCTGACCGTTTTCCCTACAAGGCATTTGTTCCGTGTATGACTTGTTTTGATTTTTGAGCTATGCTGCTACTACCCTGCAGGCCAGGATTTGCAAGAATTCCCTAATACATGCAGACACCCCTTGCCCAGGGATATTCCGGGAAGTTACCGACTTCATAGATGTCCGTGAAAGTTCTGATTCTTTGGTTGATATATAATATATGGCTAATGCCTCATTAGCCCATTCATGGATAATTCATGGTTAGTTATTAACAAACGTAAGGACAAACAAGAGCTGTGTGTTGAAGCTCTTAAATCACGGAACTAAACATGTCATACAAAAAGGAGAATACATGATTTATTCAGGAAGACAAACATGGAGCCAGGCGAGCCAGGCAGCACAGAGCATCCCCACTCCATGAATCTAAGCTTGTCAATCACCTGAGAGAAGCAGCAAATGCTTGATTCCCAGGCCAGTGGATACAGCAACGTGAGAAAATAAAGGTTTGTGGCTTAATTCTGTCTCTTCTGAATAGGTTCTATATGGAAGAGGACAGGGTTGTGTAAGGGAAAGACAGAATGGCCCCCAAGATATTTTGACAGTCCAACATCCAGAACATCTCACTGGGTAGGGGACTGGTCACTCACAAGTCCCCCTGTGTATTTTGGTCTGTGAGGGAGCTGGGTGTCACCAGGAAAGCCCGTGACACACAGCAGGATGGAGACACACACACCACGCAGGGACGAGGAGCATCTCTGAGTGCACAGAGCCATTTCCAGCGTTAGATCCCTCTCAGCAACGCTGCTCCCCTGCATGAATAATTCCAAGTGAATGATAGCAGAGCCAGGAAAGATATCCCACAGCAGAGGATCATCCCTTGTATTATACAAGTACTTTATGCAAACTGGAAGAGCTCCAAGAGGAATTTTATGAGCTCAACCCCACACCACCTCAAAGCCGAAGACTGTCACTCAACAAATGTTTGAATTATTCTGCACTTAAGTCAAGATCTAAGCAGTGGAACAAAGCTTTCCTGAGCCTGTTTCATTATTTCTGAACCACGCTTCCATTTGGACACACAAATTTTATTCATTTTAGGGGATGGATGTTTGAGCAAGTCTTGCCAAGGTTCCTTCCCTACTGCTGTGCTATTTACAGAAGGACTGTTCCTCAAGCAAAAAAACCCCATCCCCGAAGATCAAAAAAGGTTTTTCCTGCAATTTGAGGTAACTGCTATATATCCCAGTACAAGTAACATGTTTTTCTATAACATTCCAGGAAGTAGAAACACCGTAGTGGTTCAGTGAGCCACTACAGAGCACAAATACATACACAAAGCTCCCAAGCAAAGAGAAACCAGATGCAAACTGTGCAAGGCTACTCATATTGGCAGAAATCTCTCCATATAAAGTGGCTGCTGAGCAATTGAAAACAATGAATACATTCCTAAAATATGCCTACTTGTGCATAATTCATGAACAGAAACAAGCACTAAATCCATTGGATAAATTGTGGACTATGAATCGTTTGCCCTGCTCTAATTATAATTCCATTTCAGCCTACTAATGGTACCATAAACCATTTGAGTTTCACCCTTGTGGTTTATTGCCTCATTAGCTCTCCTTTGAAGTAATTAATGCTTTGTCAATTTACCTGACTAGAGCTCCCATGGTGGCTATGGGGGAGATCCAATGAACTCCGTGCACCCAGCAGACCTGGAACTTCTGCTCCAGCGGGAGACTTTGAGCTCTTTGGGGCTGGGGCTTTCTGTGCTCTTGTCCACACACCACCTCCCACACCAGGCCATTCCTCCATACATCGCTGCCCACCATTTCGGAAGGCTACGATGAAATGGATTTAAATCCAGACATGGGTTACTGCATTTCTAGGACAATGACACCGGGTAGAATTTTTGAGGGGAGGTGTGTATTATTTGAGCCAGCACTTTGCAGTGATATTGTTTTCTCTCATAAACCCCCTCATGTAAACAATCAGCAGTTCTTGGGTTGATTTGTCTAAAGTTAATACTTTAAGCCTATCTTCACTGAAAAAACCTCTCCTTTCGTCAGCTAGCCAGAGATCTCCTCAGTCTCCTTAGTCCAACAGAGGGCAATCCCAAGCGTGGGCACAAAACACACTTTCAAAACCATAGCAAGCCCCACAGTTGGATTCGAACTGGACCACACGTGAGAAATTCAATAAACATCATTTGTCAGAAGCCTTTGTTGGCTCACAGCTGTATTTATTTATGGGCTCCCTTGTTATTTATAGGTCCTTGTGCTCTATGTAAAAGCCGTGCGAAGGAACAGTGGTCCTGGTGCAGGGGGAAGGGGAAGTGTTCTGCTGGTTATTCCAACACCAGAGTGTCTTTCCTAAGAACAGACAGCTGAGCATCTCCACCTCCTACCCCCTTCCCGTGGACATTGAAGCCAATAACTGTCAAAGCCTAGTCCAAGTTACTTTCAATTTAGCTACAAAATTTATTTTTAAGAACTCCACCAGTTTAGGTCTCCAAACCTGGAGTGCTGTTGACTCTTCCTAAATGCGGACACCCTGTGCAGGTGTTAACAACGACAGGATCTTCTCATCCAACACACAGGAATTTCTAGACCACAACCCTCTCGCTTCCACTCAGTTTATCAAACCTTCCATCGGGCAGTACCAAAGATGTAAAGTTCTGCCAAGGTCATCATGTTGCGAAGAATAAAATAGCCCAGTTCTGTGCCCTCTGCTTATTACCCGTTTTGTATTAGATCCTCCAATTCAAGTTTTGAAACTGTAGCTCTAGACTGCTTTAAATTACTCTGAACATTATGGCCAAGGGGGCTGAACATCTTTGTTACTGAATTTGCCTGTTCTCTCTGCTGGTTGAAATAAAACCTTGACAACAAGAAACCTAAAGAGATATTTTTGAACAGTTTAGGGGGAACAAAAAAAGAAAAGGAAAAAAAAAAAAAAAGACAAACCTGGTCAATTTGTTCTCAGCACAATATAACATAAGCCTCATAAAGAGCTGCTGAGCATTTAGAGGTGGGGTAAGAAGGGAATTTCCCAGACTTTCTCTTTATAGCACACCACAAAGAAAGTTAGGGCCCAAAAACATAAATTCTAACATATGTACACACACAGAGTCCATGGACAGTGTTTAATTCTGCACACCCACTGAGAATACTTAATACTTTACAGTTCTTTACTTCAAAGAGTTGGATCCAGAGTACAAATCAACATAGCCTTATTATAGCTCCATTAACAACAAATCATACCTGCTAAGGAGCCAACCCATTAATTAATCAAACAGATTCATTTGGGGTTTCCACTAAGGATTATGTAGTAGTTTGAAAAATGAGGAGGACACAATAAAACAACCGCATAGTTATCATTCCCTCACCAAGTGCTTTAAATCCTGAATGTTCTTCTCCTAATGTTCATTTACTGAGTATAGCAGCTGTAACAGAAAGAATATTCCTAAATAAAAATTTTCAAGCTCAAGAGACACTCCACAATCCATTCTTTGAGAGAACAAAGAGAAAGCAACAATTATATTGGATTATTGGTTATTTCTACTGAGAGAATCTTGAGCAGTGAAGAAATTTTCAAGTTACAGAACAAGAAAATCTTTCATACTCTTCACCAGAGCTGTCATTTCCAGTAAGAACTGTTGCCTTGCCAGTGGACTGTTCCCATTTGAAGAGTCATTAAATACCCTTAAAGCAGATGCTGATTGCCCTCAAAAACAGAGAATTTGGGAAAGACACTGTGGCTGCAAATAAGCTGTCTGAAAATCTAGACGTGCTTCCAGTGAGGTACACAGCAGCCTCAGCTACCCAGGGCAGAGGAGCTGCTCCCACGATCCACGTGCTGGTGTCAGCCTCACAAAAATCCACTGCAACTCCACTGCGGAAACAATATTCCAGAGGTGTCCTGATGGGACTGAGATCACAGATCTGCCTTCTGCTAAGAAACTGTCCTGGCTTACTTTATACACATATCCCACTGAATATGAATTACACCTCCCTGCCATTCCATTCCCATTAAACTGATTTCCATAAAATGCAATCTTTGTTTCTTAAGGATTACAGATTTCTCTTTGGCCAAAATGCATCAAGCTTCATTCTTCTGGAGCCTTAGTGGCAGTTCCTGCATTCCCCAGTGCTTGCACCCGTTGGCAGAAATTGGCAGCAGCACACGAGCATTCTCTGGCTGGGATGCGGGAGGGCAGGAGCACTGCTGGAAGAAACCCTGGCTGGTAAAGATTCAAGTTGTCTTTGGCAGGTGTGCATCTTGCTGAAACAAAAGGCTCAGGCAGGCTCTGCCAGGCCTGGGGTGTTCCTTGGGAAGGGGGGCAGCAGAAGGCCCTGGCGTGTTTGCTCCACAGGAGAAAGGACTCATTTCACAGGGGTTGTTCTGGGCTTGTAACCAGCACGGCACGGAGAGCAAGACAGGCTCTTCTTCCATGAGTTACCAAACCCAAGGCATCCCCAGCAATGCCCAGCAGAAAGGGGAAACCTGCAGGGATGCAATCCTACAGACACGGCTGTCCTGGTTTGCACACGCTGTCTCGAATGCCAGGAAATGTCCGCACTCTCCAGAGCACAGATCTGCTCCCAGAATGAACCTCTGAGTCAGTGTGGCACTTTCCATCGCTGACTTCCAGGAGCTCCCCAGCATGAGTCCACTCAGATTTAAGCATCCAGAGAATTTAGAACTGCTCCTTCCCATATTTGCAAAACTGATGTGTAAATTCACAATTGCAGGAATTTAAAAATCAGTCACAGGATCTTAAAAACAAAGAGACACATAAATGAAAAGGAAGCAACACTTTTGGATTCTAAAAGAACAAGACGGGGACTATTTTTATCTGCCTTCTCTCTCCTCAGCCATTACTGTACCTAGGGAACACTTTCAGGCTATTCCGTACCATGATCAAGACCAGCAACATGACCCTTGAGTTAATGATGAGGTTTTAATGAAATTCCAAAGTGTGACACACCCAAAGTACTGAAAGATTTAATAACACGAAGGCAGATGCAAAACTAACATCACCTTTTCTTGTCAAGCCAAAAGGGATGACAGTAGCTCACGTGGACTTAATTTTATTTGGTTTGCATACCCTGCAGGGCAATTAAATCATTCTGTTTGCAGGCTGAACACTGCATGAAACTAAACACGAGACAGATTCTTGACTGAAATTACATGAAAGTCATGCACTGAAAGATCTGAGCTTGGGGCTTCAGCTGCAGCTTTGCAACCTGACTTTGTCTTCTTCCAGTGGTAGGAAAAGATGGCAGAAAACAGGAGAACAACGCAAAAGGAGCTGGAAATAAATGCATTGAGGTGGACAGTGTTACTGTACGACTTTTTCCACCAGGAGCTGTTCTCTGTGCTCTACCCCACCAGGAAATTAAACATCTTAGACAAGACAGTGAATAATCCTCCAGTGGAATTACCAGGGCAGAAGGAGGCAGAGTACAAGAGCAAGAGCTCGAGCTGTAAATTTAAGCTGCATGTGTTGCCGGTGGATTTTTAATGATCCCCCAAGGAAGTGGCCACTGTTTGAGGTCTTCTTTTAATGACAGTAATTTCCAGTCATCAGCGTGTTTACCTGTCAAATACACAACATTACTCAGTTTTGTTTTGGTTTGGTTTTTTTGCAGAGAGAGGGATGGAGGCCTGGAGAACACTAACATCGCTGTTCTTCAGAACATCAGATGCTGTCACAAATTACGCAGACATGAATTCTGGTTTTCTGGACCTCCCATAGCAAACAGCACAAAGGATTTTAATATATTTTAGTGCCAGCCACTACCAGTAACGCTATTAAAAATAAGTGTACTGACATAGCATTTATTTTGTCCTTTTCAGCACCCTCCTTTTAAGCTAGCACTCGTTGCTGGAAGAAAGCAGATGAAAGAGTTCATTTACCACCAAGTTAAGGCAGCCTCAAATACGATTTTTGGCAGAGGTTTCTTAACAAGTCGTTTAAGGAAGCAGATCCAGCAGCAGAATGAACTTGCAGTCAGTGTCATAACGCCTCGAGTCAGTCAGAGACCTCTTTGTCTGAAGGCTTAAGTTCCCTTTGTCTGAGGGAAAGACTTACGCACACGTTTGCAAAAGCAGCACAGTAATTAAAAGACAAATTCCTTTTGAATTCATCAGCCCACGCCACACAAGCCACTTCTTACCTAGCTCTTCCCTACAGTTACTTAGTTACTCACATTATTGCTTACAATTAGCTAAATGAAGTCCTTTGGGACACAGGTTTGCAGACAATCCACCCCTCCCCAGGCTTAAGTCCCGAGTTTATTGCTTACAAGGAGTTGAGAGAGGATAGGGGACAAATATTCATAGGGTAAGACTGGAGAGGAGTGGGATGATCCCAAGGGTAATGGTTTCCCAGGAAATGTTACCCAAACCCTGCAAACAGAAGTTCCACAGTGCATTTCAGGCTCTGAAGAGAAGAGCTGGTGGCCAAGCTAAGAGGCATAGAGCGCACATGGCAAGGAAAGTCAGGTCTGAGGGGATGGTTCAAACCTCTCTAATTATTAATTCAGACATGGATAGTCCAATATATTACACAGATTTATAAACCCATCTCTTCTGAAAGCAGTAAGAGACAGGTACCTGGTTGTATTCAAAGCACTGGGCTCCCATCTGCTGACTTTCAATGAGACCCAAACTTATGGGTTGCTCATGGGAGCGGTGCGGAGCCTCGGGGAAATGCCCCGGGGCTCTTGGAAAGGCAGCTCTGCTCAGCCTTTAGCAGAAAAGGGTCAGTTCCCAGACGGGAGGCAGCGAGGAGCCGGGGCGTTCAACAGGAGTTCTGTACGACAAAATCTGCAGGTGAACGCACTGGAGCTGGTTTTTACTCAGAGGGACCAGTTTAAGATGTTCTGACCTTCCCTGTGCCTACTTCCAAATTACTTTTGAGGCATGGACACTGCTATAATTGCACTTGAAATCCTACAAAGTACAGGAGTTGCCCTTCATGTCTAACAAATACCTGAGTAAAACAATCCTTTTGTGGGCAGTTGTGAAATCACAACCATCACAAAATATTCACAATAATCCTTCATTGTCCCAAACAGTTTGTTGATAAGGATCGGGTGTTTGGAAGGGTGCAGGGAAAGCCCATCTCTTGGGGCACTGAGAGGTGGTTCTGCAACTGTGAGGAGAGATGAGAGAGGAACAGCCCAGCCAGCAGAACTCTTGGCAAAGCTGAGCTTTAACCGGAGTGTTGCTGTGCCAGAGGCAAGGTGGCAATCACAGCATTTCCGTAGCTGGCAGGGGTGTGAGGTGAGCCAGTTAATGTCTGCAGAGTACAAAGCCAGAGCTCGCTGTGGCTGCCGGGCCATTACGTCCTCCCAAGGTTCCCTGCGCAGTAGGACAGGGAACGCTGAGCGGAAAATTGCAAATGGAATAGCTGAAGTTATTCACTTTACAAGTTACCTCAGTGTTTTCCTTTTCAGCTGTCAGAGTGCTTTATAAAGAGCAGCTCAGCTAAGCAACTCTCACCCTCCACAATTTGGTTTTGTTTGCTTCCTAACCTGGAAATGGGCGTCTCTTGTCTTTATTTCATTTCCAAGTCAAGCCTGAAAGGAAAAACACTTGTAGAAAAATCCTGTAATTACTGGGTCTGATTTTCATTTGAACTTCTGCTTCATTCGTATGGTACCAACAACTTCTGAAATTCAATGAAACTAATGTAATTACAATTTATATGGAAGAATGGGTGGGAAAGTTTTTAAGTGGGCACATATATGATAGACTGTATGTCCATAAGAGAAAAAAAAATGTACTTACAGGATTAATACAGACTCACTGGAACTGTAATATATGAACCAGCTTTCCTGAAGAACCCAGCCTCTATTTGGACATTAAAATAAGTGGCTAGATTTTCAAAACTCCCTAGCTTCCACCATGCTGAGCAATTTTGATTATCTGGCCATAAAAATGTCTCAGTGAGAACTGCTGGGTGCCAAGCACTTTTGGAAATCTGGGCTCAATTGTGGGCTCGGAGCATTTAAGAAACCACTAGTTCCAAATGTAAATAGTGGTTGTATGAAGCAATGGGTGAAAGCCATAGAAAAGGCATGTATGTGTCTGAAAATAAGTGTATTTTCTTAGCTTCCCCTAAACATCTAATCTGCATCCTACTCCTGCCTGGTACCATGCAAAAAGACACAATTATGTTGCAAATCTTTCTCCAGGAATGAAAACAAGCCTCAAAATTCAACTGTGTCCTAAAAAAGTTCTGCTTCAATGCATAACCTCACAGGAAAACCATGAGGATGCTCCTTAATTTTCTGCATTCATCCAAATGATGCACGGCGGTGCCAGCAGAGGATAAACTTAATTACCATTGCAGGAGGAGCCATGAAGCCGTTACGAGCTAGATTATGATTCAGCACACACCTGAAAATGAGACTTTCTGTCCCATCCCACCAGGAAAACAAAAACACACAAGGAATAACGGGATTGGAAACAACAAGCACTGGAGCCCAACTCCCACCAGGGAGTGTGTGTTTATGAGCCAGGCAAGACCTGCACGCTGCTCTTCTGAGCCACCCCGAGCCACCCCGAGCCTGGGTGGGTTTGCTCTGCAGTCACCCGGTTGCCTCAGCCACCAGCTGACCCCAGCCCAACTGGACAGGTCAGGGAATGCCTCTCCCAGCAGTGACATTTAAAACTTGTCACTCACCACTCCTTTGTTCCGAGCTGTGCAACCAGAATGGAACAGAGAGAGCATCGTGTGGTCTAGGTGGCCAGTGGCATTAAAAAAATTGAATACTTAAAGTCTCTGAAAGCTGTTTGTAAACAGCTTACAGCTTGAAACATATTCATGTGCAATATTTGTTAGTGTTTTCCGGTGACAGCTATAATTTTATATATGCTTATGGAATATTGATAGATAAGATTTGACTAAATTATGTCATTCTTCTCCTTAAAAATAGTTTTCCCAGCTCAATTTACAGCTACAGTACAATAATGTTGTACTTAACTCCATCATCTTTAATAATCTACAGGAAAGTGAGTAAATATCCACTGATTCAGAAAGCTGCAGAGCATTTGCAGTCACTCTAGGAGGAGATGCTTTCTGCTAATCCTACATGCCAGTCACTTTGATTTTGTGGAAAAAAGTGTTGCTCAGTGCCCCAAGGGGCTTTGCAGCTTCTACAGATGCTGCTAATCTCAATGGTCAGGCCAGAATCACAGAAAGAAATCAAACTCCCCACACAGACAGAGCGTCATTAAACATTAAATTAAGCCGGCATTAATTAGCAAAGCATTGGTTAGTAATTTAATGAGAGAGATGGACACAGAGAAAAGGAGGTAAAAAAGAAGACAAAAGAGGAGTGGTAAAAGAAAGAGCGGCATGAAACATTTTCGTCAATTGCTTTTCATGCTTTCAGAAGAAAACACACAATTCAATGAAGCAACATTTGAACAAAGAGTATATTTTTGTTCCAATAAACACTTCATTTCCCTCAAATCTGGATAGCAATGCTTCCTCTTTCAAAAGTGCCTCCTATTGACTGGTAATAGTTAATCCCCTCATTTTTAGGTGACTTTGCTGAAGGGGGGCGGAGGGGAATCAGGAAAAGGGGTTTTGTTACTTATTTTACTTCCCTCCCTGTTCTCCAAGAGCTTATAAAAGTGTGTTTTTACCTGTACCAAGACTTCCAACAACTGCGATTTAAATGTGCTAATGGAAATGCTGGGGGAAAAAATGGCAACTTTCACATGTGTGACTGTGTGAATTAAAACAATGAAACTTCTGTGGGGAAAGCTTTGGCCAGGGCTTGTTTGCTCCCCTCTCCTCCACCCTCCAGCCCCTGCCTCTCCTCTTTTCAGGTGCTTAAGAAATCAAGTGGCTGTTTTGTGCTGCAGTGTAGTAGCTCGGAAGGCAAATGGATCAGATAGTGCAGATTACGCCCTTTAGGCCTTTACAACCCAAAACAGTTTTTCCTTTTTAACTGTATAAACCAAACATTTCTTCAAAGCACAACTATTAAGCTACACCAAACCCCTCTCGTGTATCAGTCAGAGAGTAACACCCGTGTGCCAGAAGAGGACTGGAGCACTCCCACTCCCCAGCTTTGGTGAGGGTGAGGAAGCTGTCTGAAGTTCAAGTGTGCAGAGCATTTGGGAATTTTCTCTCGCTCTCAGTATAGACTGGTGGACAGAAAGGGCAGAGTGATCAGCAAGGGATCCAGGGGCGCTCCACAACCCCAGCTGGGCTCACTGTGCCTGCTCAGGTCCCTGTGCAGGGTGAGACATCCTGCACGGGAGTGCGACACAGCAGCTGCTTCTCCCATACCTGTGAACACCCAGCAACCGCGGCAAA
Source organism: Pomatostomus ruficeps (assembly GCA_013400735.1). Classification (NCBI taxonomy): domain Eukaryota; kingdom Metazoa; phylum Chordata; class Aves; order Passeriformes; family Timaliidae; genus Pomatostomus; species Pomatostomus ruficeps. The sequence continues at coordinate 58,534 of VYZT01045329.1, forward strand.
ACTACAATTCCAGCAAGGCTGCTGAATGTCAGGAAATCCTGGGCAAACAGGCAGAGCACAAAGTTCCTTTCCATTTATAAACAGCGTCTCAGGACAAATCAGATACATGGCAGCCGGCACTGACAGTTACAGGGCACAGATTACAAATGATCACCACTTGAGAGAAAGGAGCCCTTGGCAGCCTGGCACTGACGCCCTCGTGCACATTTTGGCACAAGTAAACCCACTTGCACAAACGGCCAGATGTTCAGAATGGCTAAGCTGCCTTTTAGGGTGACTAGACAGAGTTTTGGAATGAGCTAAACCCATCTGATGCGTCCTGGGTGGAGAAAATATTTTGGATCCTTATTTATTTGCCTAGGTGCAAAGTGAAGCCTTCAGAAAACATGCTCCCCTAACATCAGATGGCAGTCAGAAATGTACTTTGTTTTGGCATCAGACAAACCCAAACCTTTTGAATCAGGCCTCGCTGGTTTAGTTTCCAGCTTCTGCTGGACCAGAATGGTAAACCATCAGATTCTCTTTTCCCACTTCATTGCTACTTTTAGTATGGAATTGGCCTGCAAGCCCCAGAGAAGGGAAAGGATCTGTTATGTATTTTTCCAGCTCAGAGCTGCTCTGTTTGGTTTATCCTAGAAGCAGCCGTATTTCAGTAGTGACTGGTAGAAGGCATCAGTTATAATCCAGCCCAGAGTGGCCACAGTGGCTCAGTCAGGAGGGAGCTCTGGGCAAGCAGCAGCTCCCAGGCTGGCTGAGCAGAAGCCGCGGGCAGGAGCTGCAGAGCTCCACACGCCTTCCCTCAGTGAACACCTACAGAGACACAAAAACTCCCTCTGCTGCTCCCAGCCCTGCCCACCAGACACTTCCAGCAGATTTCTGGGGAGGAAAGGAGAACGGATCTTCTCCCCCTTCCCTGGCTGTGCTTTCGTGATGAACTTCTCCCGCACAGACCTCACCACGCTCGCTCTCCCGGCCCTGGCCGGTCCCCCTGCACTGCCTGAGGCAGGGCCGGCAAACTCCCAGGGGTTAAACTTGCCAGTTCCTTCTATCCAAAGTGCCCACAAACACATGCAGACATCTATTTATTTCAAACCTGGTCGCACTGCTCACAAAAGTGAGTTTATTAACTGGCAGATATTTGTTATGCTGTCAGGACCATCATGGCTCTATCACTAAACACAAAATGGCACGCACAGAACAGCGATCTGGTTGTCCCAGCAGCCCGGTGACAATTTGTTTCATGGCATTGAGCTTTGTTTCACCTTTATCTCAAGAGCACCAAAAATGCATTTATCATCTCTGTACATTTTTTCATCCCAGACATGCTAGGTCAGAGTCATAATGCTGAGGATGGCTCTATTTTTTAAATTATTTTAATACTTATTAATAATAAATGTTGGGGAATTATATGCAGAATTAATTAGAGGATCATTGTGGGCGCAAAAGGGATTTTATGAGATGTGCTGTATTTATGTATGGACGCTGCTGACGAGCAGAGATAAAGGCAAAGCTATTTTTAGTGTTTGCAGAAGATAAAATTTGTGTGTGTACATAAATATATGTGCCTGTAAACAACCTGCAGAGGGAATTGGTGCCTTTGGGTGCTCAACAGCATCAGCACCTTTCACAGCATCTTTGGAGTCCTTTAGAGCATCTGAGTTTCACCATCCAAAAACACAAATTATGTCAAACCACTGACAGCCTTCCAGAATTTAATCAGCTTTGCATTCATGCAATTTCAGTGTCTAAATCTCCATTTTATTCTGAGTTTCACTTCTGGATCTCAGAGTACATTACTCTGCTCATTTTTCATTAAGTACACAATTACAAAAAAGTCTGGTTTTAAAAATACTCCATGCAAACTTCTTACAAAAATATGAAAATATAAATAATATCACCAAGATTTCAATTGTAGCAGAAAAAAAAAAGGAAAAAATATTTTTTAAACTTTCATCTTTTACTGTAATTGTTCTTCCAAACTACACTGATTTCTTTGTTGCTCACAATGTTCCTAAGCAGAGTTTGTAAAACTATGCACAAGATTTGAAAGGAAAAAGAAAACGTAAAGTGCGGATTTGTTTTAAGTCAGCCAAAACAGATACCTAAATAAATGCCCAAGAATGTTGTTCAGAAAATAAAAATTATTTCAAATTTCCCTAAAATATCTGCATTTTGCACAACATTTATGCACACGGGATCGTATTTCAATGGTTTGCAGGGGCAGCAGCATCATCTGCATTTAGCAGTTTGCTGCCAGCAGTCTCGTGGTGGATTTGCAGTGTGTATTTCTTTCCTATCTATTTTTGAACGCTGCAAACATCGACGGTACCTTTGAATTCGATTTCCTCTGTCACTGGCTTTTAACCTGAGAGAAAAAGGAATATGAGCCCTTCTCTCTTGTGCACTTTCATGATTTGAGATATATGGAGGCAGAGGGTCTGTTTAATAGGAAATTATTTCCTAGTATTTTCTGCCTTGCTTGGATTTCCTTTCTTTCTAGTATTTTTAGATCCCAAGATAAAAACCCCCTTGGTTTATTTGTGTTGTAAGACAATCCACCAAATAAAGCACGGATCACTGGGAGACTTTCTTCAATGAAAGGTCCAGTTTAACTGGTTCACTTTTAATTTAATGAATGGCTCTTTCCCTCAGACAAGGAGAAACCGCCACAGACATTTACAAAGACACAAAGCCAACACTGGGCTGTTTCATGTTAGTTTCTTTTCTTAAAACATTTGTTTTTAACTTGAAATGTTCAAGGCAGAACTTGCAGATACAAATCCTTCCCCTTACAGAAAGAAAAGTGTTTATATAGCCCACGGTAAATAAACCCTAATTAAATGTATCCATCAACTACACTTCTTTTATATCATTTATTATTTGTTTGCAGAATGTAAGATAATGTTTGATGGAGGCTTCTAATTAAATTTTTATCGTGTAGCAAATGTCATTTTTCTTTTGAACATTACATATCCCTTTCTTCTTTAGAAGGCTATCATGTCTGATAGATGCAGCTTCTTACCACCAAAGCCAGTACAACTTTCTGTCGTGTTTGGATGTATTTTGACATAAAACACAACCATTACACGCCATCAGTTGCTGCCTCTCGTTTGGTCCAACTGGTAATCACTGTGTATTTCTACAAAACATTATTTCCTCTTTTCCTCCTCCTCTGAAGCTAAAATGCAAACAGCTCAGTGAACATAACAGAAAGAGGGGAGGAAAAAAGAAGTGGTGGGAAAAAAGAGAAAAAGAAAAAAAGAAGAAACAAGAAACAGGCCATCTAATACAGTCCAAAATTTTTTTCATTGTTTTTTCAGAGGTTTACAGTGAAAAAAGGAAGGAAAAATTCATATTTTGTTTTCTGCCTTTCTAGTGGTTTGTGCTTGTTGTAGAAATAAAGTATTACAAATAGAAACCAGAGAGAGACAAGCGGGGGGGCGGGGGAAAGCTCGTTTAGTTTCCCTTTTTCATTTCCTTTGCTGGAACCCTGCTTTGGAACATCTGAGGACGGAGGAGGTTTCAAAGCGCGATGTTTTGCCGTGGTTCGGAGGAGCCACGCCGGGTTCGTGGGGTCACAGCGGCCCCTGGAGGCGGCGGCCCGGAGCTCCGGGGGGATCCGAGCGCTCCGAGCGCTCTCCCTGTGCCCGCAGCCCCTCGGGCCCGGCCCCGCAGCCCCTCCGGCCCTGCAGACCCTCGGGCCCCACAGCCCCACAGCCCCTC
>VYZT01045330.1:0-37041 GCA_013400735.1 Pomatostomus ruficeps
GGTGCCAAGCAATAGGACAAGAATCAACAGACAGAAACTGACTGAAGTTCCATTTGAACATGAGGAAGAACTTCCTTACTGTGCAGTGACAGAGCACTGGAGGAGACTGCCCAGAGAGTTTGTGGTTTCCCCTCACTGGAGATATTCCAGAACTGTCTGAACACAATCCTGTGCCATGTTCTCTAGGATGACTCTGAGCAGGGAGGTTGGACCAGATGATCCAACTGTAGTCCAACCAGACCTATTCTTTGATTTGAAAGCACCACAGGATCGCTTCTACCTTTAAATTATGATTTAAATTTTCAACTAACAGTTCTTGTTCTGTCTTCAATACTAAATGGAAAATACAATGATAAAAACCTAGGTTCCTTTTGACAACTGGTAGAAAAAATCACTGAGATGACCCATCCTTAGGATATTCTGTCATTTGCTTGCCTTTTACAATTCAATTTTGTTTCCTTAGCTTACTTTCTGCAGCATAACTATTTTTTGCTCAGTCTTTACCACAGTTACTTCAGCTACTATTAACACTTGAAAGATTCTAAGCTTAGTTTTCAATGGATATCAGGGATAAGCATCCATTAAGGGGTTACCTATTCCTGTGACTTACTTTGATCCCCAGCTAACACTAAGCTACAGTATTTATCCTATTTAGATGTTTCTATGAAGCATGCTTAGTTACTTAACAGAAGTAGGAGAAATAAGCTCTACCTAGTTCTTGAACTTTCTTACCAAATTACAAATATATTACAGTTGTACAATATGCCAATTCCTCTCCCTGAGACAGGCTATGTTCCAGAACAAAATCATTGAGAAACCAGTACTTCTATTTTTGCAAGCATCATCCTTGCTGCATTTTACATATCCTTTGCATATTCTGATGTGTGATATAGAAAGTTATTTTAAAAAAAGTTTTGCGTTATAAAAACTATAAGAAATCTGAGACACAGCACAAAAATCTTATAAGACATTTAACTTCTTGTCAATATCTAACTTTCCAGAAGTTTTACTACACACAGAACTGTTGACAGTTTCAAATTATTTTACTATTCACTTTGCTTGTATATGGCAGATTTACTGGAATTCAAATTCGCGTTTAAATATGAAGGGTAAAGAGATGATTCATCACCAGCATAAATTCCACATTTATCTGTCTCTGACACACAACTGAAGGCAGGTAAACATACAGTACTTAGTACTGATTAGACAACCAGTACTACTACAATAGTCAGTACAAGCCTATACTGTCTTGACATAAACCAGAGGTCTTGATTAGTACAGAAAATTCTACAGTGAAATTTTATGACTAGTTTTAGGAAAGAAGGCAATTACCAAAGTATAAAACAATGCAGCAAATGAGAACCATTTCAGGACAATGGCTGCTACTGCTTTTTCCACTTCACACTGCCTTTTTAAATTTATAAAGTTTGAAGAATCAACTTCGGCCATGTGCTGTCCACAGGTCTTAGTATTTTACATGCAGAAGCTATCTACAGTACATGCATACATTTTGCAAGTGTCCACACTTGGAACTCCACACATGTTCTGTACTAAGAGGACAAAGGATGTTGTATGCATTTCATTACCAAGGTTTTCTGAACAAGAGCCCCCAAATGCTACAGCTTGAATATTGGCTTAGAGAGGGTGCAACGTGTATACAGACTACAATTTTAAGTACTTCAGTTGCTGGTAAATAACATCTGAGTATTTAAAACTTTTCCACTGAAGGTTACTTAAAACAACAGGGAATTCATCACAGAAGGTTCAAAGTCAAAGTCAAATAGGTATCACACTATCACGGAGGTTTAAAGAATTGAAGAGTTGAAGAAACTCAAACTAAAATGGACTGAAACACTTTAAAGCAGAAGAGTAACTGCTGAAATGGCTTCCACTCCAAACAGTTTCAACAGGTCTGCTATAGCTATCTCTTGATACACCCCAAAAAGTCAATTAGGCATTTTGAGTGAGGGAGGCGGTAAACAACCTATTGACAATTGAAGCCCAAGGAGACTTCCGGACAGGCTTTCATTTTCATCTGCATGAGCCTACTTACTACTCTTCTATTCACAGCAAAAATACTATGTCAGGTCTTTTAACTCCTAAGATACAGAGACCAAAACTCTACTTGTATCAACAGTGGAGCAGCTCCCCATCCACAGGAATAGGTGTTTTCTAATAGGAAAACACCAATTAGAGTTTTACTCCGACTAACATAAAACAAACTGACAGTACAACAACTTTCAAGTACATGACCTCCCCACAGGTCCTATTAAGTGAAAGAAGGCATGGAGTGTGCTGCCAAACAAAAGTGCAGCTGTGGCACTCAGACCTGCCTGGGGCCCAAAATGGAATGCTGGGCAGAACTGTTGTGTTTCAAAACATTAACAGAATTAAAGGTGTAGGTGGGAATGTGTTCTGAAATGTTTGCCAAGAAATACACAGAAAACATGCCCCACATTCAAGGACTGAACACAGTTATAGCCTGCTTGTCTGAAAGGTTACAGCAAATAAGGCTTTAGAACCATTTTAATATTTAAAAGCAGCCAACAGCCTTAATCTCCCATTTGCATTACAGTGAAATGCAGTTGCTGACATTGATATTTCTGTATTCTGAAAACCCAGGAACATGTTTCTGCTGCAGACTGGTTGGCTGAGCCCTGGAGACAGCACTTGGCAGGGGAGGTTTAAGGACAGGGTGCCCAAGTCTGTGCCCCAATTCAGGTGTGTAAGTGCAGTGCTAGTCAGGCCCATGCCGTCCTCACCTGCACAGCAGTGACCAACTGGCAAGTGTTTGTGTTCAAACACCATGAGAGCACAGCCCAAGGGAAAAATGAGGAAATGCCATGGGCACTGCTCAGCCTCTTAAAGAGAACAAGACTGCACTCTCCAGAAGCGAGGTATTAGGCTCTAGCAGAGATGTTGCTGAGATGTGTCAAAATGCATTTTTGCTAGAAAAAGCATTATCACAAGAGTCCAGAGTCAACCAGGATGAAGATTCATACTCTGTACCTGCAAGAGCCAGCAAAGAGACTCTAGCAGTCCTAAGGTTGAATGTTGAAGAGGAAAATGACAGCATGATGTGACTACGGGAAAAAAACTCCAAAAACCAAACTAAAACCAAACAAAAAAACAACAAACAAAAACTGAAGCAGCCTGCATTCTAGCTTGGAGAATGCTTAACCTGAAATGCAAAGCATGCAGACGGCAGCAGTGGAGACTGGCTTCTATAACATCCGGGCTCAAGTGGCAAATGACTTTCAAACAGTATAAATCTTGAGATTACCGAACTGCTCCAGTACTCCAGTATCTGACTCACGTAATGAAAAAGTGAAATATAAATATGGAAAAACATACAAAAAATACTCTCTTTCTGTAAAGATCACATACTTTTCGTATTTATATACCACTATATTTCCCCTTTTGGCATTAGATTACAAATAACTTTAGAACTACATATTCTGCAGTTACTTTGAAATGTTTTATGTAGTTACTTCCTACATGCTCATGCTAGAAACGAGATTTTGATACACTAGTAAGATTGCCTACAACTTCTTTTCCATTTGACTAAAAAATATGCTACTTGAGTCATCACCTAGCAACCTGACAAAGACTAGGTGGCAATATAGTTACCATGTATAATTTAAGTACCATTTATTAAGCTTTAGTAAATTATAACAACCATACTAACATTATGTGCCACATAAACACTGGGCTAAGTTCCCTATGAGAATACAGACATACCTGCATGAAATACCCAGTAACTAACGCCTTTCTTATGTTGATGTAATAGTCTCGGCTGGTAAAATCTGTGCTTCTACGAGGCAAATTAAATCTATCCATGATTCGTGACAGCTGTTGGCGTACATTGTCTGCAGACATCAGGGACCTGTAGTTAATGAAGTTGTCGTAACACCACTGAACCGACTCATGATCTGCAACATTAGAAAACATGAATCAAAATCAGAACAAGTAAATAAAATAGCAACTGATCGATTCATCAGTCAGATGAACCAGAAAAAAAGATCCATGAACTTTTATAAATGATAACAGCTCTTGATTTATTCAGTCCATTTCTTGAACTAGGTAACTTGCCAAAACTTTTCTATTCAGGAAGCATGTGGTCAGGACAGAAGAAAATCAGGGTTTTTTTCCCCATCACCAACATAACGTAAACACAATCACTGTTGTTTTGTTGAAATACTACACCACTAAATTTTGGACATTTCAAAAATCCCATCCTGCAACTAGAAAAACCATCTTCCAAACCTAAAGTGTAAAACGTAACATGATGTAAGGAACACTGCACAATCTTTAACTGCAGCATGCAATGAACATACAGGACAACTGTAGGTAACTATGCTATATTTGAGAAATGAAACCCTACTTAAATTAAGCACTCAAGAAACAGCTAAGAGCTGTATAAACAGTCTGTTCTAAGTGTGACATACCTCACAGCGGTTTAAGTAAAGGTGACTGGTACCACACAGTAACTGTAACACAACTCTGTACTCTTACTGTTCCTACTGCTGATAGCTCTGAGAAGAAATCTGTTGAAACAGCACGCCTGAGCTGTTCTGTCAGTGTAAATACCAGCATCTTTCACATCAAGAATCTCAGTTCTCCCTAGCAATTCTTTTACTTTTCAAGTAATGCTCTTCTAATCTTTGTTGGTTTAATAATCCAACAAAGCCAGCCTTAACAAGAATTAAAACTTAGGTAACTCTTGGAAAGAAGAGACTTTTCATAATTTGCATTGAAAAGAAAAAAGGTTATGGAAGTCGAGGTAGGTCCAAGTTCTTTCCATGCCTTACCTTACAGAATATATTTTAAATGAAATATGAGTGAAGCTGTTGGACAGTTATGATTCTACTGTACAGTACCACAGCATGCTACTTTCTGAGCCAACTGAACTATGCATTGTAGATAACCCATAGATATTTTATGTTCTAGATACATTCTAGATACAAATAGTAGTAGCATTTTGTCTTCAGATCCCAGGAATCAGTTTTACAGGATTATTCCCAAAATAATTCCGTCTCTCAGTAAGCTGAGTATTAAAGCAGTGATTTCCAGAAACATGCACAAAATGTCTTCAATTCACAGATGTTTAACAGAACTTTCTCAGCTAGAGTCTTAAACAAACTGAATATATTCGTTTGTACTTTTGCGCTTATTTTGGATTGTCACATAATTATAATGTTAGAAGGTTTCAATACAAAATTTCTAAATCAAACCTACAACAGAAAGGGCCACTAAGTTGCATTTCTTTTCACTCAGGGTAAAAAGACTGCTGGTTTTCTTTCTGCTTACAGGAAAATATAACTGGAGCACCTAAGCTTACATGGCCGGCAGTTTACAGCCATCTTTTATTTGCCACCAATGTAAGCCACTCTTAAAAAAAGTGGGCCACTTTCTCATTTTTCAAGAGAACTCCTAGCTTCACCTGTTCACTTATCTTCTTTAAGCTGCTACAATATATTTCAGCTTTGCTGAAGAGGATCACATATTTTCTCCAAATTCCATCCACAGAAATGACATAATTGAAACATATGTATTACACAGTTCTACATTACCTCTTGTTGATGCATCATCCCTTTGACTCTTAATCTATTCCAAAGCACTATTACAGAATTCCTAACTACATTAAGAAGTTAGGATTAAAAAGGTTTTTGTTCTAGGAACATATCCTTCTCCAAATTCACAGTTTTTTCTGCACTGCTCTCCCTGAAAAATCACTAAGCAATTATGCAGTTCTTTATAATTAATGTCAGACAAACTTCCAATATTTCTTAATTACAGGAACACTTGCTTCCTTCTGTCCAAGGCTACCCAGCATTGATTTAAAAGCCCGACTTGTTTGCATGCTCATCAGTTTATTACAAGATTGCCTGGGTAGTTTTTTGGTGTTGTTTAACCCCCAAAGGAAACCAGCCCTTAAATAACAAAACCCAAGCCTTTCAACTGTCCCTGGAACCCAGAAATGGAAGCTGGCAGCATAAAGCACAACAAACAATTTTACTAAAACAGACAACGGACTTACTTTGCTTGAAAGCATGGTAGACATTCAGCAACGTCAAATGATCTCCATCTATGTGGGCAAACCTCATCTTGGCTTCATCTGCTGCTTTCTTTGCTTCCGTGGGGCGAACAAAACACTGTGGGACTAAACAAGGTTGGTATGGGCCCAACACAAACGCCCATATCGATGAGTCACGCATTCACAGATAGAGGAACAAGGCCTAGCTAGGTCAGTTCACAGAGCATAGGGCAGGGCAGGATGGCCTCCAACTGCATCTTGGACAGTTTACTACCTTGATTTGGTACATCAACACCTAACCACATCTGTAAGACAAGAGGGTTTCAAAACTACAGAGTACCTGATTATTTTAATAGAACTATATGTAGGCATCAAAATCTCTAGTCTGAAGGCCAAAGAGATCTTAGTTCAAACCCAGTGCTGATAGCTCTACCGGAAGCTAGTACCCCATGGAATGAAACACTTTAACTGCAAATTTGTTTTTCAGAAAGCCCCTACAGACAAAGCATATAGTTCTGAAACTGTAGTGTACTAGCACAGTCAAGAACCAACTTGAGGTTCAATTATCACAAGTCTGTTACTAGACAGAACACACCAGTCAAGTCTCTTCCCACATGGTATTGCTATCAGCACTGGTATACAGAAACAAGTAGTAAGTCTAAAGGCTGTGATGGTAGCGGTAGTGGTGGAAGGTTAAACCGTCCTTTGGCACTACTTCAAATAAAAAATATGTATCAAAAAATGCAACGTGATGAGCTTTCTCTGTCATTATATCCTCTTACATACATCTGACTAATCTGACCTCCATCCAAAAATCATGTTTTACTATTTCTTTTCCAGATACAAACCAGCGAAGACCATAAATAATATTGCAGCCAACGTAATTCATGGTCTGTCAACATTCTACTACGTTGTAAGATTGATGTCAATCCACAAGATCTTGAAAGTAGTTGTAAGAGATCTGCTGGAGCAGGGAGGTTGGACCAGGTCACCTACTGTGACTCCTTCCAACCTTACCCAGTCTGTGATTAACTTTATAGAGACCTAGACCACAAAGTGCATCAGTTTGGTTTTCAGTAGAAATAATTTTAAGAGGTTAAATTTCAGTAAAATTAACCATTAAATACTAAAAATCCTTCATCTTTTTCCAGCTGCTCAGGACTACATGAGCTTTCTCATTAAATGAAGCCCTGCACATCACATGAGAACACCTCTTTGCATATGATGTATCCCGATGAACTTAGGGCTTTTCTGTGTGGTGTTATGTAGTTTTACTTTATTTTATTCTTAAATTTGCATAAAAGCCCCAAAGCACTAGAGATTGTGAGCTGCATACCAGATGGAACTTCAGAAAAAAAAAAAATCACACTGCAACAGTGATTCATGGTAACAAATCATTAAAGAAAATGGAAATGCAGGTGTGAAATAAACACCTTGTATAGTGGGTCCCGACTTTGAAAAAATAGATAATATCAAGTGTATTTTAATTTCTAACTCATACTAATAAAAACAAAATCCAGATTATTCTATCATTGGTTTAATTCAGTGTTTTGAAAAAGGTAATAGTACTTTCCATACCACAGCGTGACACCATGGCTCTTATAAAATGAAGTATAATCATTTAATCTGCTCATTTTTTTAAAGCTATTTTTGGTGTTTTCTGTCACCTAGTTTCCCATTCAGTCCAAACTCAATACATGGATTGCTATCGAGAGCCTGACAATCTTTATGTGCACTTAATGCACAAAAATGTACTATTATGCTGCAGGTTTAAATGAAGTGCTTACTTTGGGAAACAACCCTCACAAAGACCACGACTATGTTTTTTCTTAAGAGTAGTGTTTTAGTTATGACCCATACGTTAACCAGCTTCAATCTGTTTTGTATTTTTCCACTAAAACTTATTTATCATCACACTAATTGTGGCTTAAAACAAAAAAGGTATCATGGCCTGGGAAAAGGTAAATTGGAAAAGTATTAAGGCAAATCAGTTGAAGGCCACAGACAAAAATACTAAACTGACTTGTTTTATAGTAGATACTGGGGGGAGAAGGAGAAAGAGAAGAGAAAGACAGGCACCAACCTACCACCACCTCCGCAATTAAGCTTACCATTTAATTAAAGAAAAATATTATGATTCTGCCCTGCCCATCTGCTCTGAGTCTGAACAATCATAACTCTGAAACAAACATTTGAACTTGTTCTTAAAAACTTTCATATAAATACACTGTAAGACTAAACTGAAGCAACAGATTGTATACTTAGACAAAACTTTTTTTTTCGCTATCCAGCCAAGTTAAGCATGTCAGCAACACACCTACACTGTAGAGAGCCTAGTAAAATACCACAACCCAAAGAGAAGAGTACTTATGAGCAAGAACACCCCCATTTTCATACCAGATTAGAACTTGCTGCTTGTGCTATGACCTCTATTTATAAAACAAAGTCACTTCTACACAATGGGGAAATTAACGACAAGGTTTGCTTGGTAACATTTTCTTCTCATCAAGCTCTCTCAGCAAGCAGCTCTGCTCTGACACAGAGCTATTCATGCAACAGCAGCCGAGTACAGCTGTACACCTAAGTTAATTCTTATAAAGGTACATCTTCCTTCCAACTTCCTTTTCTCCCTTTGAAAGTACTGACTGTTCTCCAGTTTTCCCACTGAATGACTGAAAAATCTATCATGTACAAGCTTATGATTTAATATAAATTATACTCTAATCCCTTTGGGAGGACAGTCATTTACCTAAATGCAGAAGAATACACAATATAAAATAGATTTCACTGTCTTAAAAATTAGTGGCTGAGATGACATTTCTGGTCCTGACTATGAACCTAAATAGAAGTTTCTGTTCCACTAGCCTGATTCCCCACCCCCAACAACTCAAATATACATACACTCTTAACTGATGTTAGGAGCAAACTCTTAGATCATTTTATGCACTAGTTTTTAACATATCTGCTCACTAGTTTCAAGGTCTCTACAGAAATCCATAATGACTGAACCCATATATGAAGTTTTTTTAAAAAATCTAGTTTTATTAGAAATATATTTATGTTATTTTTTTTTTTTCTGGAAAAATTAAATTTTCCCCAAACTGAAGATGTGCATTTTGTTTAGTGTCTCTTTTCCTGCTATTACCTGACAACATGGCAGTAATAGATAGGACCTCATTAGAACAGTTGTAGTCACAGCTTGCAATAACCATTTTAGCCAGCTGTGGATCTAATGGAAACTCAGCCATCATGGATCCCAACTCAGTCAAGTCTCCATCATCATTTAAAGCAGCCAGATAATTCAAAAGCTCTAAGGCTCTCATCAGAGTTTCAGGAGCTGAAAGAAAAAAAATATGTAAATTTGCACATTAACCAAACTGCTCTGAATCAGCAAAAACCGAGGAAGCACAGACTCTTATTAGGTGATTTATTTTTTTTTTATTTTTTTTGTTCTCCATGCCCTAGTATCCAAATGCAAAATTGTGACCAAATCCAGTAATACACACCCAAGCATGAATGAATGGGGGCGGCATGGAGAGAAACACTTATTTAGAAAAGCGTTAAACTTAATCACAAGCTTTGAATATTTGAAGACTACTGCTTTTCAAAATTCAGATAGCAGTGGCATTGTGAAATATTCAGTATCAGCAATTTCACTTCTCCCTGCAGATATTTCTTCCCTTGTTCCATAGTAAATAGTTTGACAGTCCTAAAATCTCAGCCTTGTCAACTCTAGATACCTACAGTCTTTATGAAAGCCAGTAAGAATGTTCTCTTTATCTTGCATTCCTCACAGTCAGTGTTAACCCACAAAGAAAAACAAAAGGAAATCCAAAAGTCTTTCTGCTAAGCTATCATAGATGTTGCACAGCACAAAAAATTTAACTGTTCCGTCAAACTATTCAAAAACTTACAGACTATGTCAGATTTTTATTTTAGGGGAATAAAAAACTAACTCACATACTTATATAGGGCTGTTTTACATTTTTAATTAGCAGTATAATCTAGTTATTTCTGAAGCATTTGAGCCACATCATGTATTCAGCTTTAAAAACACTAGCCCATTTTATTTACAAACAGTTGTTAACTGATTGCACAACAGAATGTGTAATCAAGGTGATAAGTAAAAAACCTCAAATAACAGATTTTCTAATGCCAAGAATTTTCTATTACTCTCTGAAGGCAAAGGGCATTCAGCAGATTCCTTGGTTCCACTAAAAGCTGTTACACAGAAAGAAACAGAAAAAGCTTGCTTTGATATGATACAGAGCACTAAATTTCAGGATAAACAAAAGACATTCCTCACAGATTACAATTTAAAAAAAAACCAGAAAAAAACAAAAAAAAGAATTTATTTCATGTTGTCATTATATAAAGTAGTCACAAAAATAAATATTGGAAAGATGGAAAGAGATACCTGGAGGATCCATAAAATCAAAGTGCACCAAATCATCTATACCAAGCTTCTTGAGCTGTAATACTACAGATCCTAAGTTAGACCTCAAAATTTCAGGGTATGTGTTGTCCTGGGGGCATGAGGGGGAAAAAAAAAAGAAAATTTGTAACACTTCTTCCAGACACTTTATACTACAGAAGCATTCAAATTCTGATTTTGTTTAATAGCACAGCACTCTATCACCTGAATCAGACATTCTCATAAACACAATGTGAAAAGCACCATCTTACCTGCATTTCAGTTTTGTAGGCCTTCTCTGTATAAAGCCTGAAGCACTTGCCTGGTCGAGTACGACCAGCACGGCCAGCTCGCTGCTGGGCAGACGCTTTACTGATGGCAGTCACCAACAGAGACTCCACTCTGATACGAGGATTGTACACCTATTTCAAAGTGAAGGCAGAGCAGGACAGAAGGTAAAAGAATAAACAATGTTCATGGACAGGACAACTATCCAAACTGCTTTAAACTTATTTTTAAACACAGCTTCTGACTAGGAAATCACAAGTTGTACGTATCTGAAAAGAAAAAAGCCTGGCTACAAAAGACTCTGGATCAGTCAGAGAGAGCTTCAAATACAACTGCCTAGAGAATAGCATTTTTTATTCATTTGTTAACAGCAACTCCTGCCATGCTCCCTGCTCTTAAATGTATTTTTAGATAAGATTTTCATGGCAAAAGGAATGTGTCCAATTTGTTCTACCCAGTGCTAAACACTCGTGATGCTCAAAAAATTCCCTGAAAATGCTGTCCTGATATAATTACGAGGTTCAATAATAATATTCTAGAGATCAGGAAAATCTAGCATTAAGGTTTTACACAACTGTAAAGATCAGGCTGATGACAAAAAACCCCTGTGTTTCAAGAGTACATGCAGACTATGACAGTATAAAATATGTGCTGATATTTACTGTAAAACTTCCACTGCAGTCACACCTAAATAGCAGCCCTGCCAACTCAATAGGGCTCATGGAAAAGAATATACTGGAAAAAAGGGCAATAGTCACATAGTAGTTTCAGCTGAAGACATTCTCGATCCATGTTTTAAGACCTTTCTGGTATGACTCAGTATAAAACATGTACAGAAACCTTCGTTCTTACACTGGAAGAATACCTTCTGTAGTAAGAACTATTTGTGAAAAAAGCTCAGCTTTAATGGTGACTGAAACCTGTGCATAAGAACACACCGGTTGTACTTACATTCTGCTGTATGTCTGTCTCATTTTGCAAAAGATAAAAAGGCTGACAATGTGTACCACTATTAAAGGAAAAGACTAAGAAATCAAGTTATAAAGAAAGCTACATTTTAGTGAAAAAACTAAATGAAGACAGTGAGATTCATATTTTATTTTGTTACTGCGTTGCCTGTAGGAAAGCTACTTCAGTTCCTCTGAACATCCTATGATGTTCCAAGAACCACAATACGAGCTTGATTACAATCTTCAGGTCTGCAACAGTACACGATAAACACTGACATGAAACAGCAGGTATCATTTCTTTCTTCTCATTTTAGTGCTGGAGTTTTCTACGGTGACTTAAAAGAAAACGAGGCTTCTAGAACCAGTTTTATTTACTTTCATACAATTTCTTTGTTTTACTTGAGCATGCTCAAGCATAGACACACAGTAAAACACCACCCTTCCTGAAGTATCTAGAAAAACTATATTCCAAGTCTAACTCAAAATTCTCACCTTTCTTTCTTTATTAAAATAAAATTATTCCATCTAAAGTTTGTGGACTAAGTGCAAACTGCAAAAATCTTAAGATAAAAACAAAACAAATCCAAACCAATCAAGTTCAAGACTTCAACTGGAAAAAGACCTATCAGTGTTTGCAAAGGGAAGAGCTGCTTGAGCAAACCAGACTCCATCAACCTTCCTATTATAAAAAGAAAAATAATACTTACCTTCTGTTTTGCAAAGCCAGGATCAATCACAAACACTACGCCATCTATTGTTAATGATGTCTCAGCAATGTTAGTGGACACAACAACCTGTCAAAAGAAACCCAACAAAAACCCAAACAAATAAATGAAATTACTTCATCCTGAAGATGAAGGGCTCTAATTTTGTCTCTGCACAAGTAATTTCCAGCAAACTTTCCAACGCTTTATCAATAACTACGAGAGCTGCTCTGCAACACTTTCACAAGGTGACCTGAAATCCACCAGATGAACTTCTAATGAAAAGAGAGCAATTTTCATCCACTGTTTCTTGCTCCCCGATGGGTCTATTAACAATGTTAGTTGAGAAAAATAAGAACAAAAATTTAACTTATGAAGCCACTATTGAAATTTTTTTCTCACATCTCTGGTACAAAACAACAAGTTATACTGGATCCTTTTAACATTATCTATTAATTCTAGCTTTTTTACCTTTTTCTGAAAGCCTAAACAGGGCAAATTGGTTAAATAATACTAAATCAAAGGTTATATACGGTACCAGCACAGTATTTTCTTTCATTTGGTTTGAAATAAAGCTGTTACCTACACATTCCAGCTAAAATCCTGAACAATATGTATTTAATTTCTACTTTGTCTTTTTCTATCACCAGATATTCAAACACCTTTCTGTATCATTCTTATCCTCTCAGAAGGTTAAGTCACATGTAAAAATTAAAGCAAAGGTGACTATTGGCGTTCTGAAGCTTGATTTGCCACCATTAAAATTTTTATGTCCGGAGATGTAGTGTAACAGGCTATGGCTACCATTAGCACTCATCCCAGCAGTGACCGCATTGAATCACGTTATTAGCGAGCTGCATCCACTACCTCAGAAACGACCCAAAACTTGTTCAGCACTGCATCCAAAGTGCTCACCCTTTTCTTCTTAATTTCAGAGCATTCTATCATCACTGCTATCAGTTTATCCATTAGAACTGGAAAGACCTCTAACACTTAGTTCAGGATTACAGTGAGGCCAGTGACTGGTGATTTCCCTTCCTGCTGGCTCACTTTGCCAGTCAGCTCCTTATTCCAGCTTGTCTCTTCTTAAAGTCTAAGCTTGCCCAAATACTACAGTATATTGAAAGCAATACTTTGGTGGAAAAAACACTGACAATTAATTTGCAATTACAGTGTTTCACCCTGAAATGATGTGCTACTTCGAATTCCTCAAATAAACAGAAAATCTTATACACATCATTCACAGGTAACTTGCACAAATTAGTCAAGAGATAACAGCTACAAATATCAGTGCAAGTCAGTGCAAAAATCTCAATACATTTTCATTAAAAATTTGTAAAGCACATCAAATATACAAATTATCACACTCTCACATTGAAAGTCTAGTCAATCCACATTCGGCTTGCTGTTATAGAGTATATACTTTTTAAAATATTTGTATTTTTATCTTTCTGCTAATGTACAGAACCATCCACACCCAGATTCTTCAAATACTAACTACAGAGCAGCGACAAAAGGTTTTTATTCTGCTTTTAACCACTGATTTCTATTAGAACACTGTAATACCAGGAACTCAATACAGTTTGTATGCCTAGTCCACAGCAGTACAATAATTTAATTTGTACCTGAATTTACTTAATTTATACAGAACTTTCCTACAGGAGAAGGAAAAAAGTTATCTACACAGTGGATTCTGTTGCATATACAGATATCATTTCTTAATGTCACATTGTTTAAAAAAATGGTAATTATTGACTATGAAAACAGAAGAAATTTAAAAAAAGGTTGATGAAACTATAACATCTTTCAAGTCTAAATCAAAGTACAAAGTTACCTGGATATCAAACTGAAACGAGCACTAAACTACATAAAATAATAAATTATAATTAGCCTTAGCTGTAGTTTTGCAGTTCCTGAAATGAATTTAAAAATGTTTTGAATATTAAAATATACCTAGTATCTACACTTAAAAGTATATATACTGCATATGTACTAACTAGCAATGCTTAAGACTGCTGAAACAGAAACTAGAACAGAGTTTGAAAAGAAGGGATAAGATGACAAGGAGCCTTTAATATGGGACAAGAATAGAAACGCTAAGTCATCCTCATCCTCCTCAATTAAAAAAATTCTTACTAGTTAATCAGAGTATTTATCTGTAATCTTAAGCCTTCTGGCAGTAACAGCTGCTTTCTTAGCACAAACAGGACAAAAAAAGTGCTAATTTATTCAGCTGTATCACTACTAGCTGTTACCAGCACTACTACAGCAAAATGCCACACTACTTCCAGCAGTTCTAAAATCCAGGGTCAACTCCCACAAGGGACTGGATGAAAACATTTTCTTAAATAGACAAGCACAGCACCACATGGTTTTACTTCACATACCTTGATCACTAAGACTAACTGAAACTAAACCAGCACTTAAAAAATTTACAATGCAGATGTGTTGTAAACTTTCACTCATAGTTAGATTTGTTATGGAGATAAAAACTAAAACATGGAAGCCAGAACACTTCAGCCAAAGTGGGCAAAGAGGAAAAGTAACTTCACAGATCTGAATCTACTGCCTACATACTGTGCCTGCTTTTGCCTACAGCTGGCATCTTTTGCGTGTAACAACTTTTCCTGTAGTAAAATAGCTGCTACACCAAGAGTGTCTTCCTCTCAGAGACTGGTACTGGCTCTGTCATTTCAACAAAACAACAATTATGCTCGGCACTTGTTATTCTCACATGCAGAAAACCAAAAACTGTCTGTTTTGAAGGACATAGTTTTAAACACGAGTGAAAATTTAATTAAATACACAGCTATGACTTATTACTTAAAAGCAGTTTCATTCATTTAAGTCATTTGCAAATACAATCTTGTTGCAGTGTTAGTTTCATTATTTCAGACTGAATGCTTTCCACAATCAACTTCTACAGGCAAAGGAAAATAATTTCACTAAATTTAGTAAGTGATTTACTCTTCCAGAGCGCTAGAAAGTTGTCACTAGTATTCTACATGCATCTTACTGCACAAAAACAACAAATAATCAAGGAACAAACCCTGCCTAGAGCACACAGGATGATTTAGCTTTGACCTTCAAAATCTTAGCTTTGTGACTACCAGTTTTATAGAGCAGTAGTTTAGTTTTAGGAAGCTGTCATTTGACTCCTTTCTAATAAAACACACAGCTTCTACTATGGATTATTGTGAGCACTGACATAATAATTTTATGAAGAACATTCACTGTGCCATTTCAAGTTTTTCAGTTTCTCAATCGATGCTGCCTAATGAAAGAACCTCAATTCTTCATTTATTACTACAAAAATACAAACCTTAAACTTCAACACACCTCTTTTAACTTGCACCTTCTCATAAACCTTAAGAAACAGATAAAACCTGCCTGACAACTGACCCTGAAGAGATGGCCCATGTTGTATCCAAAAAAATAAAAAG
Source organism: Pomatostomus ruficeps (assembly GCA_013400735.1). NCBI lineage: Eukaryota > Metazoa > Chordata > Aves > Passeriformes > Timaliidae > Pomatostomus > Pomatostomus ruficeps. The sequence goes on from VYZT01045330.1 coordinate 15,837, forward strand.
CACGTCTCAAAATAATTACTTATGGAAAAAAATCCCATCCCTCCATGTAACTCATATCTCATAACAAATTTAAATGAATGCCACTTCCATTCACTGTTACCACAATATCCTAGCCCTATACAGATGGATGACAGAACTTTGATTTGTACTGAGCAACATATTTCAAGTTATCTAAAAATTCTAATGGGATAAAATACTGCATTTTGAAGGCTCCATGAAAAAAAAAAACCCTTGTACTTGTTGCTTTCCAAATATATTTAAGGGAGTTGAAAGTCATGTTTCATTGCCCATGCAACTGTGAGTAGCTACTTACAGAACAGAGCACTAGCGCAGCTTAGTATTTACCTTTCTTCCTATTGCTCCATTCTGTTTTTTGGGTGGGGGAGGTTCAAATATCCTTTGCTGTTGCTGTGGAGGAAGGGTGGAATACAATGGAATGATTTTTATGTCACCAACTTCAGGACCTAAATCATCAATTTCACGTTTTATCCTCTTGCAGGCTTCATCAATCTCCTGCAAAACAAAAATATTGGTTAGAAGAGAACTCCATGAAAAAGAAAGCACATTTAGAGTGCCTATGACAATTAGATTAAGTCTACACCCTGAAGAACAATTACAGTAACTTCTACTTTGAAAAATAAAACTAACTTTAAAAAAATCAATCAAGGTGCTTACTGAATCCGCAATCAGATTTCCACAATACTTCAAGATGTTTCAGCTTTTATACTCTAATGAACAGCCTAATTTGCATTCAACATCCTTTTTCTTTTAGTCATGTTTCCTAATTAAATCTCTACAAATTGTACTAAAATTGAAATCTCTCACCCTGGAATATTAAACTGCACTCATGACCTTTTCAATTTTCACAATCTGAAGGAAATTGATGTGCAAGATATTTAAAAAAAGCCAATTAAGCTTTAATGTCACGTATCACTAATGCAATTATATGGAAGATTTGCTTCATTGTACCTAATGAGAACAAACACCTTTACAGTATAAACATGGATACTCAAAACCAAACCTCTCAATCCTGTTTCAGATTTTACTTTAAAATTAACTGAAATCCCATTTAAGATTAAGAAAAATCAGTGAAATACTCTGAAGATGAAAGATGTTTCATGCCTCTTTTTAGCACAGGATTTTCTAGCTTATTTTCTGCTTACCATACCAGACGGTTCACTACAGCCCAATTGTTCTAAGCCAATTTCATTTTAAAACTACTATATTTAAGCCAGCTAGGTGACCAATAGTTATGACAATATCTAAGGAAAACTGGGGTGCAGAGAAATTTAGGTTCATGAATAACATCATTCATTATCTTCAATTTAAAAATCACAACAGAGCCTTCACTAGCATAACTAAGAGACACATTGACCGATGATCGATCTTCCATCTAAACCATGAGGGGAGAATAGATATGGCAAGAAGCAACAGTAAGCAAAAGCAAAAAAATGGCTCCAACATACTCTGAGAAAAGGGGAGATTTCCCTTATCACATTCCCTAGCCTGAAGCTGAAGTGATACTTAAGACCCTAAAGCAAATATACAGAATTGGTAATCTAAAGGCTCTGTAAAATGACTGCTTTAAACTGTGATTTGAAAGCAAAAGCAGCCTCCTTTTTAGAAATCAGATTCTGGTAGATCTGCACCAAATCTGGGTCTTTCACTTGTTCTTAAAGAGACATTTAAATTCTCAGCATAAATGCACCAAGTATGTTTTAAAGAAGCACAGACAATATTTGTGCTGTATTGATCAGTGTATACAATTAACGCAAGCATGGCAAAATGTAGGCTCTTCCTCTTTAATGTCCAAGAGACCTTTTAAGAGTAAGCCTAATGTTGTCTGGTAATGCATTGCCAATTTGAATGAATTGCAGCTATTTACCAAAACCATGCACTTTACCAACAAATCCAACACATCTTCATTAAATGTAAGGGATATACAAGAAACGGAGATGGAATACCCACTTCTGGTTTACTACAAGAATGAATTATTTTTATGCAGGTGTAAATATCCATTGTTCTCCTGATAACCCTGTTTCAAGTTCAGTAATAGCCTCCCAGTGCAAAGGGAGTTAAATATTTAATAAAAACAAAAACACAACACAGGCCTTAGTTCCTGGTCTGAAGGTCACTACACCATCCATGGAATTTGTGCAGATTATACTGTGTAATTGGGAAAGCTGTGATGCTGGACAGGATGCTTAGTCTTCAATAGTAATGACTAGAGATTCCAGGACAGTTTTATACTTCAGAGAAAGTAAAATACACGCAAGCAAGGAAAAACAAAAGCACTACACTCCTCAGGACATGTATACACAGCTACTGACCAACTTTAGAAGAGATAAAAGTATTCATTCTTCTTAGAGCTTAGGAGTTTCAAAGTATCCCTAATCAAGACTCATCAGAATACTTCAAAACAGAGATTCCATATTTGCGGATTTGTGAAGGTAACTACAGACCTCTCACCATAAACTGCTTTAAGAAGGATGCAAGACACCAAGAGTCACTGCCACTCATCCAAAGACAGTAAAAGTGAATTCTTTAATAGTAGTAGTTTTAATCTTAAAAAAGGAAAAAGTAGTTTTCTTTTATTTACCACACTAACAGAAAACAGTGTATATACTTCAGTATATCTACTACTAGTGTATCTACTTCCCCAGAGAAGTCCTCACAGTAGCAATCGTGCCAGACTCAAGAAACTTTTGGACAAAGTCCTCTGGCACAGGGTGTGACCCTTGGGGCTGTCCTGCATAGGGCCAGGAGTTGGATTTTGAAGATCCTAGTGGGTCCCTTCCAACTCAGGATATTCTGATTCTAATTGTATCCAGAACCACACAGCTGATGACCAAAACCGGTATTCCCAAGTACACGATATAGAAGAACTGGGTAGCAATAACAGTTTGAAAGTGTTAAGGATGCCTTTGAGTGTTCAAGATTTGTTTGCATCACATGAACACATTGAAATCCAGAAATATGAGCTGCATAGTTGAAGGCACAATCCTATCTTTAATCCTTTAAAGATTCACCAAGTCTAATTCAATCATCCCCCTTCATTAAAGTATGAAAGGCTTTTTAAAAACAAACAAACAAACCAACCATACAATTTTAAATATTTGCACACCATCTACTCCAAACAAATTCATTATAAAACCCCTTCCTTGAAGAGAGATTGATGCAATAATCTGCACAGAAGAAGAAACTTCTCAGGCAGAACAACAAGAAGGTAGAGTGAACTTTCCTTGTATTTGGATTAGGCCTGAAAAACTCTTCAAAGCCCCAAACTATCACACTGACTACCTGAGACAGTGGGTAATAGGTACAGGAGATAGGAACAGATACAGGATCAAAGGACCCACACTTAAATCCATGATGCCCAGTGCATCAGCACAAGGACCTGCTTTAGAGTTAACCAAAGAAGAAAACAGGCCTGAGATAGAGAAAGCATGCGGCTTTCAGCAATGCTGAAGTTGCTAGATTGATCCTAGTTCTTCACACACAAGACTTCCTAGGACTCTTTGACCTGATCCATTTGAAATATTTAATATTGACATCATGTCAAATGAAAGAAAAGCAAAAAATCTTCCTCCCTTTAGCATTTGAACAAAATTAGTATTACTACTCTTCTCTCAGTTCATGCTGCCCAACTCCCCAAACACTTCCCGTATGAAACTGAACAAAACAATTTGTGTTCACTGTAGCCCAGTACACAGACTTCCTCTTAACCTCACCCAACCACTACCACTGAGACCAAGAGCTGTCAATTTTCACTTCAGTTTCCACATAAGGAAGTCTGTTTTCTTTCAATTCCAGAGTTTAACTAGTCTCACTGTGATGAAAACATTGTGCCTTTAAAATAAACCCTGATTTAACAAACTTTCTATCAAAACATCAATAACATTTTGTAACTCTTTTCTATGCCATCAGATTTACCAACATCACTTTAAGCTTCTCTGGAATACTGAATTTCACAGCAACATTCTTAAGTATATTTATCTACAGTCAAAAATAACACTGCTGATCTGTATTTAACATGTCCAAATGCAGCTTGGATTCTTCCACATGAATGTGTAACGATGCATTTGGTCTTATTAAAAAAAGGGTGACAGAGAACACAATTGGCATTTGTAAATGCCCATGTTACCAAAACATGTAAGACAGATCTGTACAGCTTCTGTGTCATTATTTGTCTTTCTCACCCCACAAGTTTCATCTTTAAGGAAATTACACCTACTCTCAGATTACTGATCTTAATGGAGTGTAAAATCTAATACTGTTTCAGAAGAACTCCAGCAGAAAATAAACCAGCTGCCTCTCAGATCTGCAAGCTTAACAAATGTGTATCTACACAACTAGACTACCAACTTTGTAATCTCAAAGACTGAGAACAAGTTTGACAACACCTATTGTCTAAGAAAGACATGTTGACTGAAATGCAATTATGCTTTTCCCTTGCGAAACAAAATCCCTCTCAGTTTCCAATTTTGCCTGTGACTGATGACAGGCAACCTGGCTTACAGCTACCCACGTGTAGTGGGTTGATGCTGGCTGGACGCCAGACACCCAACCAAAGCCTCTCTATCACTCCCTTCTGCAGCTGGACAGGGGAGAGAAAATATAACAAAGGGTTTAAGAGTTGAGAATAAGGACAGACAGAGATCACTCATCAAATACCACCACAGGCAGAATAGGCTTGGATTAGAGATATTAATTGAATTTATTAGTAACAAAATCAGAGCACAATAATGAGAAGTAAAATAAAACCTTCAAAACACCTCCCTCCACCCACCCCTCCTTCCCAGTTCTACCTCCTACCCCAGCAGCAGAGGGAGACAGGGAATTGGGATTATGGTCAGTTCATCACAAGTTATTTCTCTTGTTTCTCAGGGAGAGGAGTCCTTCTCCTGCTCCAGCATGAGACTCCTCCCACTGGAGACAGTTCTTCCTGAACTTCTTTAACATAAGTCCACCTCGTGAGCAACAAATCTCTGCGAGCTGCTGCAGCATGGGTCATTTTTCCATGGGGCACAGTCCCTCAAGGAGAGGTTGCTCCAGAGAGGGCTCCTCTCTCCACGGGCCTTCCACGTGGTCACAGCCTCCTGTCAGGCATCCACCTGCTCCAGTGTGGGTCTCCTCCCCAGGCTGCAGGTGGATCTCTGCATCCCCCATGCACTGAAGAGGCACAGCTGCTGCACCATGGACTGCACCACTGGCTCCATGGGAATCCCAGCTCTGGTGCCTGGAGCACCTCCTCCCCCTCCTTCTGCACTGACCTTGGTGTCTGCAGATTTTTTCCTCTCACGTTCTCACCCTGCTCTTCCTCTGGCTGCAATTACAACTGCTCAATAATTTGGGTTTTTTTCTTCTTAAATATATTATCACAGAGGCATTACCACCATTTCTAACTGGCCCAGTCTTGATCAGTGGCATGTCCGTCCTTGGAGCTGCCAGGGATTGGCTCTGCTGGACATGGATGAAGCTTCTAGCAGCTGCTCAAAGCAGCCACCCTGCTACCAAAGCTCGGCCATGCAAACCCAATACACCAGGTTATACTTTTTATGAACACTGGCATTAAGCATGAACACTATTCCCATGTTCTGAAATTTCCCTGATATACCAGGGGGGTTGTTTGTTTTTAAAATCAACAAATGAACTTTCCTCCTTACACAGCCTGTAGGACAAGTCCTTTTTCAAAATGTTCATTCCTAAGAAATTTTGTTCTTAAATGTCCTCTTTTGTTATTAATGGACTGAAAAACAGTTCATACAATGTAATCATATACTTTTGCTCCTTTCAGGATTCAGGAAGGAAATTTTTACTGAATACATATTTCTGCACCATTAACAACAATTTTATCTTCATCTAGTAACAGGCTAATACAATTAAGATTCCTTTAGCTTTCAAACACATTTAAGCTTCTTTTAATTTTCTGGGCATGACAACACAGAGTCTTCCCTGCTATCTCCAAGTTTCATCATCTTCTCTATGTCTTAACTAATCTGTACTAATTAACTGCTATCCATCTTAATTCCCATATAAAACTACTTCAAATTCATTTGGATGAGAAGACAGCAGCCAATAAGGACCCCCACTCTACCACAGGCCACTGCAACTACACCTCATCTGAATCCTCTTAAACTCTGAAAAAGTCACATTTGCACAGTTTCAGCTACAGCATCTTCCCTTTCCATAATGTCATTTGGCTCTGTAAATGCATCTTTCTGACAAGAAAACCAAATAATCTTGCACGCTGTTCTTACTGTTTTCAAGAATCCAAAAGAACTACAAAGCACTTCTGCCCAGCATACATCAATTTAAGCCTAGCTGCTAAGCCTAATGAGCCTGAAGCACATAGTGGTGATGGTACCCAGAGCACACTTTCCCATTCTTGAGAGTACAGCAGGTCATACCACTTTAGATTCAACAGTGATACATACAGAGACTCTTATTATGATGCACAACAGAGGCCCCAAAATGTCATTAACCAAAATGGTTAAAACACTTCAAAGCTTCTCTACAGAAGCTAAACCAGACTTGAATTTCATGCTAACCACCCAAACTCAGACTAGCTCCAGGCAGTCAACTCCAATGCACCTGGGCAGTACAATCAACTGACACGTGGACTGGAGAACTACAGACTCCAGAGCAGAGGATGCTGACTCACCAACGCTCTTTTTAAAGAGATTCAGTAATACAGTGTTAGATGCTTTTATGCTTAACTATATAAATACACTTATGAACATGTACTGTGCATGGAACTTTATTCAGAATTTGCTTATAATACGCTATGTCCAGAAAAATCAAAGAACCTGTTCATACAAAAGAACAGCGTATGTCTGTAGTACTGGCAGGTCTAGAGCCAAAGGAAGACACTCATCCTGTGCCCTGCAGTGATTGTTTTAATGGGTTACTTAGAGTAATACATGGCAACTGATGTAGGAAGCATGTAATTTATAAATCAGAAGATCACGTATTTGTGCTTCATGAATGGTTGAAGACCAGCCTGATTTAGCATGTTGCTAATAAAATCTGCTGAAACAGCTGGTCAGCACTGCTCCTTTCTCTTGCCACCAATTTTCACCCTTCTGCAACAGCTGTTTCACTAACTCGCACATTTAAGTACCTGACTAGTCTGAACTACAACTTCAAGCTAAAACCAAGCAGGTAGGTTTCAAAGCCACTATCGTTGAAAGAATTTTTTCCTACCTGTACTTTAACTTCCAGCAATACTCCAAAGAAAGAAGGAGAAACGTAAAAGTCAGGGTATTTGCTTTTTACAGTGACAGTCATCGCTTTGGTTTTCTAAGGGAGATGACCTGCCAGAAGACACTTTAATCAACTGTCTTAAAACTCATATAAGAGGCAACATCTTTATGACTGGCAAATCTACTCAAGAAGCCTGGGTACCTTTAGCATCTCAAGTTACTTGTACCACTTTCCCCTAGGCATAGTTAAGGTTGTGTATGCTTAGAAGAAAGACACTGAATTGCTCCACATCCCTTAACAGGTATTTCTCCAAGAGCAGTAGCTGTAAGAAGAATGAGTAGAAAAACATTTTTGCTAGCTGCATTTCTTCCCCCACTAAAAACAGATTTAGGTTGACTGAGTCCAGCAAACTTTCAAAATGCCTACCAGTTTTTAACCTCTTCTCCATTTTAGTTTACCAATACGGGCACTCAAAAGAGCTTCAAAGAAAGACTAGTGCTAAAAAAACACCTCCATTTATTTCAAGTAAAGTATTTAAGATTTCCAGAAAATCCTAATTTCCTGATGTAGTTTAGCTTAAGTGCTTTTATGCAACCCTCTTTGGCAGGGCATGGAGTCTATTTCTGAGACCTAACACCCTGAATTTGTGGTACATAAAGTCTACAGCCTAATACTCGAAGTTATTAATACAAAACTAAAACCTGAACATTCCTATTAAAACTACTACTGACACCTAAGCAGCGGAACCAAATGGTTATTCTTCAGTTAATCTGGAGAATACATGTATGGAAGTGCACAGAACTCTTTTCAATAAGAACCAAGGATGCTTTCAGGCACCCAGATCTTTGGAGTTCCTATCAGTAGAAACCTAGGGTTCATTCTCTGGGTTTCTGTTCTTGAAGTACTTGAGTTGATGAAAATTTTCATTTTAGAAAGCCTTTGCACAGCATTTACGTTACAGATATGTACAATGTCAAAGGACCTAAAGCGTGTGACAGGTAAACCTCAGGTCATCCAAATAATAAACTAGAAAAGGAAACTAAGTGTTTCAGTCTACACAAGTCACTTAAAATCGTTTCTGTACGGAACAATGAATAGAAAACAGAAGAAAGTACCTCTTGTCCAGTAAGAAAGAGTAAGAGATCTCCTTCTTCTTCTTCACACATGTGAATTTGTATCACTGTTCGAATGGCAGCCTCAAGGTAGTCCCTTTCAGGTTCTGGAGTATAGAATATCTCCACAGGATGGGTGCGACCCGGGATAGTTAGAAGAGGACAGTTATCGAAATAGATCTGAAACTTGCCAGCATCTAAAGTTGCACTCATAACTATAACCTGTAGATTTGAAGGACAAAAAGTTACTCAAAGTTTACAAGAATTTCTGACATGTTATGCATGCAATATGTAAGTTTAAGAAAGTAAATTGTTGACTGTGATGTAAGAATGCTTTCATTACCTCAATACAGCACCTTTGTTATAAAGGTCCAAAAATTCCAAGTCCAATACAAAAAGACTTGGAATTAAACTACAATTGTACTGCTTCTAGGAGCTTCCTCAATACAAAGCACACTAAGAATTTCCTAGGGTTAGCCTTACAATATACATTGTCACAGATCAAAAAACAATTACAAAAATCAGCTAAAAATGGTAAGCACACAGATACTTTATCCAGTATGCCTGCAACTAGAACTGAGATGCTGTTGGACTTCATTATTACTGACCTTCAAATCAGATCTTTGTCTAACAACCTCCTTCAAAACTCCCATCAAGATATCTGTAGCCAGTGTTCTCTCATGGGCCTCATCAAGAATTATAACACCATAGCGCTCCAGCAAAGGATCATTCATTGCTTCACGAAGTAACATACCATCAGTCATATACCTGAACAGAAAGAATTCCAACACACATTTTATTAACTTTGATGCAGAATCCTCTTTCACATTCACTAGGTTGCTTGAACTAAGCTTTTAATCAACTTTTAAAAAGTTGGAACACCAGCAAACTACTTCCAACACTGTAACATGCCCATTCCAAGTTTTCAAATAGAAACAGTGTAAGTGGAATGTGGGATTATGGGGGGAAGGCGTGAAAAAAAAAGGGCAAGGGTAATCAAGGTTTAATAACATTTACAACAGTTTGTAGACTATTACTAGCAGGCTTCCACACCTAAACTCAAGAGACAGGAAAGGAAAGAGGAAAACAGCCTCCAAAATCCAAGACATTGTTTCTGCAATTGCTCTCTCTCCTTTTCTGTCTGCAGATCATCTGTTCACTTCTTGCTTTTCTGCTACTGTTACACTTCTCTTTACACATTAACTTTATGCCCAGCCTTTCAACTACTTGTATGACCAAAGAGAAGACATCTTTTGATAGAGAAGTATTAATCCTTGAACCACACTGTGGTGTTTTTAACGGAGCATTTTCAACGTAATCTACAAATAACATATTAAATGCACCTGGTTCCTGGTAGCACAGGAATCTATAGCAGCTGACAACTAACATGCTCCTGACTATGTTCCACAGCCCAGTATAGGCCAGTTTTGAATCTTTGGGAAGTTCTCCTTACTAAAATAACCTACTGAACTTCCCCGGAAGTAGCAGATACCACACACAAAACATCAAATGAATGCACAACAAAGAGAAACTGCACACTGAAGGGCTTTATTATGAATAGCACCATAATAAAATACTTAACTCAGATCACCTTCTTCTTTATGGATCATTTAAAATTAATTTCTATAGGGTGCAGTGATTTCTTTAGGAGGAATGAATTATTTCCAACTCTACTTATGCCTCACACCTCAGGTTTCTCTCAGTTCGTGTTACGGCTCCCATCCCTCTTCCCCACTCAAGACACAAAGCACCAATCCACAGATTCATTCCCTTTTTACTCCTTTCATAACTTTGCTCACACCCTTCATTACCCTGCAATTCCCCCACCTCCAGGTATGCTGTTATACCTTTACCTGACAACTGTCATACTTACTTCAAAATGGTTTTTGCACTACTGCAATCTTCAAACCGAATGGAGTAACCAACCTCCTGGCCCAGCATGACATCCATCTCATCAGCAACGCGCTGTGCCACGCTCATTGCGGCCACTCGCCGGGGCTGGGTACATGCTACTCCCCTCTTTGGGCCAGGTAACGAGCGCATGTAGTCAACACACCATTGAGGGATCTGTCAAAAATAAAATTCAGTGATAAACACGCTTCAAATGGTCATATGGAATCTGCAACCTTTGTACTGAATCAAAACTTACTTAGAATTCCACAGGGATGTCAACTGCACACACAAAAATATCCAAAGCAGGAGAGCAGACAGACTACTTAGTTGGATCCAATGCCACTAAATAAAGCACTCTCATTAAGCATGTACATAACTATCTTTAAAGTTATCAAGGAAATACATAGGTTCATAGTACATTTTAGCCCTATAAGATCAATACCTTTTATAGATACTTAGCAGCGGCCAACATGCTCCAGAGCAACCAAAATTAAAGCTACCCACAAAATTTAAGATCAGTAGTGCAGTTTTAGAGTTGGCAAAATGTATTTTGTGTCTTGAAAAAGTAATGTTTATTGATACATTTAAGCAAAACCAATTATTTTAGTAATAAAAAAACTGTCTTAACCAAGAAGTGCAACAAATAAAAAGAACAGGTAATTATATTCATTAGGTTTATTACTATTCTTTGGAAATTTCATCAATCAGATACAAAACCCCTATATTTTCCTTCCTGTGTTAGGACTCGCTTTATTTGCCACTCAGTAGTTTTCTGCTCCTGTTAGGAATCTGAAAACAGTAAGAATCATCCCAAGTAAGTTTTATTCAGAATTCCTAAGGTTGGTGACAGTTTGGTGAAGATAGAATATTCTCAACATGTTCTCAGGGTGACACTTCATGAGGAGACATCTCCAGGCCTAACTAGTTTCAAGCCTACAGACAAAAAAACTCCACTACTTCTTAGTAATTACTTTTCAAGTATTCTTAGAAGCACAAAGACAAAAAGAAAACATATCCTTTACATGTTGTACCAATGAGGAGTAACAGAGAAAGCAGTAAAATTTAATCAGGAAAATGTCTGCTCTTCATTATTGTATTTTCACAGCAAAATGGACATAAGCAAACCCTAAAACATACCCAGAAGCACATGAGTGTCATCTAATGCATTTTTTAAATGAAGAATGTACTTCCACTATAAATACATGAAAAATCAAGCAAACAACCAAAATATGATAGGAGACTACTTGACGGCTGTGAAGAACTCAAATTTCTGAAAATCCTATTCAAAACTAGAAGTAACAGCAGTTCTTAAACACTAACAGCAGCAACACAAAACCCTGTCCTGGAAAATAGACATGGCTCCCCCGCTTCCCAAGTCACTAGTAACAGCTCAACTCTAAGTATAACAGGTGAAGCTTTTTGACTTTAAACAGATCAAGTCCTGTAATAAATTTTGAACCAGCAGGTCTGTCAGGCCACTGCAGCATGAAATAGAACAAATTTAAAAGTGATTTTCCAGTAAACAGCAAAACCTTCAGCACTGGTGTCAAATGAAAGAAAAGGGCTCCATCGCCTTCCCTGGGCCAAGCTGATAGAGAAAACCACCCAAAGAAAACACTGGGAAAAAGGACTGCCATAGTGCATTTTTTACTTCAATTATGTCTGGGAATATAATGAACACTTCTTATCAAATGGTTCTTATGAAACCTAGCCTAAAGTTAACTACACTGACACAAAAAACCCCTATACCACCATCAAAATCCCAAACCTCCCTTAAGAAAAGGTCATTTTATCAATATCAAAAGCAGGAGGAACGGCTTTAGTTAGCACCATTTAATCCCAAAGACTTCCTCAATTAAGAGAGATTTTCAAATATAACTTCCATAAACATGAGGTAGTGACTACACATACAGCGGCCTCTAAGATCAAGGGTAAATGCACTAAGGGTTGTTAAAGACTACTTCAAAGTCAAAGGAACTTCATGATTTTAGGAATGCAGAGCAAGAGACAGAAGAGCACTGCCCTTTCTGGCTTTTTTGAGCCTCTCCAACTTACTGAAAACTTCCTTATTTAAAAGTTACATGGTAGAATTCTCTCAATTTTCACTAGTTGAGAACCTGTATCAGTTCTGCACATTGCAAAGGAGAAGGACTAAGCTATACTCTGCATCACCATGCTTCTGAACCTCACCCGCCAAGAAATCCTGCTGAAAAAGTGGCATCGCTTATGTCAACACACAAAGAGATGCTACTCTAACATTCTTTTTATAAAACAAAGTGAAATATTACATCAGGACCACGTATGATCCCATGTTTATAAAAGAGTGAACACTGCAATTACAGGAAGTAATTAACCCCTTCCTAAGAGAAATCTGGCACATCCATTCCACTACTGAGTATGTTTGCAGCACCTTTAGAAAAACCAGTTAACTTCGAATGTTAAGTTTAAATTACAGATCAAGCCACTGCAAACACTAAAGAACTGAAAATTAATGTCTTGGCTTCCAAGATACTTCTTCAGTACTTTGGGGTTTAAGTCTATGTGAAACAAGTGAGAAAAGTTTCATCTTTTGTTTTTTCCACTGTCTGAGCCAAGCATTTCCAATCCTGGGTGCTCTACACAACTAAAAGGAAAACATGCATATAAATCATAGAATCACAAATGGTTTGAGTTGGAAGGGATCCTAGAGATCATCTGGTTCCAACCATCCTGCAATGGCCAGGGATGTCACCCACCAGACCAAATTGCTACAAGCCCCACCCGTTCTGGCCTTGAACACTTGCAGGGATGAGGTACTCACAACTTGTCCAGGAACCAGTTCCAGCATTTTACCACTCTCACAAGGAAAAATTTCCTAACACCTAATCTAAATCTCCCCTCTTTCAGTCTGGAGGTAATTTCTTCTTGTCCTATCACCATCTTCCCATGTAAAAAGATGTTGTCCTGAGTTTTGCAGTTCTTCAATGTTTCTCTTTGCTGTAGTACTTTCTCACGCATGCTGTTGTAAACATGGCCATGTTTTTGCTAACTGTCCTTGTTGTTTTCATTCCATTCTCCTAGGCGGAGACATGTGATGGATTTTTCCTTTGACCAGTGTGATTGAGGGGGGGTAACTTCTACCTCCAATCCACGGTGATTTCTAAGAACATATAAATAAAGATCAGAAGGTTCTGCCCTCTCTCTTTTGGCTCTCTCTTGGCTCTCCTTGCTCCTCAACCTGGTCAACTGCGTGTGTTTTCTTTGTGTCCAAACAGTGCGACATCAAGTCACTCTCCAGGTTTTTTTAAGTCCTCTTTAGGTACCGAAAGGTCACAATGAGGCCTTTTCAGAGCCTTCTCTTCTCCAGGCTGAACAATCCCAACTCTCCCAGCCTGTCTTCATACACAAGGTGTAGATAATAATCAGGGAAGGGACTTGAAAGGCGGCAGCTAACTATCAAAAAGATTATCTACTACTGTATAGCCTTTTACTACCACAATGAAAGAGGAGGTAATTTTGGAAATAGTATTTTTCAAATGCTGTTTGCTTTTATTTGTATAAAGTTGGCATTTAGAGCTCATGTACACCTTCAGTTTGAGCATTAAAGGATTTCTTAGCTGCAGGAAAGTATTTATCTTGCTCTGATCAAGGATTTTAAGGAGATAAATAACAATCATCCCCCAACAGGTTTTAAGACAGCAACTGACTACAAAAAGGATGAGACACTATCACATGCAAAACAAGGTTTTCATTATCCGGCAGCACAACAATTTTCAGTGATATGTCCCTACAGAGACACTGTCAATTGTTTCAAAATGTATCTGCAACCTCACAGAGCAAATTCAGAGGAAGCTGGGATGCCTCCAAGACAGTTCACAAAGTAAGGGTTAAAGTAGTAACTCAGGAAAAGCTTTAATGCCCAAGGAATGACAATGACACAACCCTTACAGCTTCAAATTCTCAGATCACACAAGTAATCTTGTTTTCATATAGGTAAGTACCATTTTTTAACATAATATTCAGGATACTGCATCTTCCAAATAAGTATATAATCAAATCTTTCTGAAGAATTCTATACAGTCCTGGTCTCAGCTTATACATTTTAAGAAAGCAATACAGATAATGTCATAACACCTTCTAAACAATACAGTGGTTCCTAGAATGTGCAGCAAGGTCCTGTAACATCAGATATTTTGGGCACAGCTATAAAAGATATCCAATGTACTACCATGTCCTCCACATTTTCTCAACATCCAAAATTTTATGGCCAAAAATCTACCGTCTGTAAGACTTAACGTTAGCTACAATCCATTTCATAAAGACTAAAATACTCTTCCATTTTTATTTTCTGCGTAGATAGAAGGATTTTATCAGATTACAGAACAAAGAACTTCTTTGCATTACTTTTCCGCACAGACTTTAAACAGCAAACCAGAGGATAAAGTTTCTCGTGCTATAAATACCCAGGTGTTCCTTGAATCTTAGATATTCCCTGTTTACTGGTCCTCAAAATTTTTCTTAAGGGTTTATAGGAGGCTCTGCACATTTGTTACCACTACTTTTGGTGAGGTGTTGAGGGAGACCTTTAAAGCCATCAATCTACAAAAAAAGAGTGATTTTTAATTGCAGCACTGAAAAGCTCTACGATCTCTGAGCAGTATCAGTACCAAGGAAACACAAGTCTCTACCTCTGGAGTTTGGATTATGTGATTTGGTGATATTCAATCAGATGTCAGAATTGTATCTGACATTTCAATTCCTTTTAAGTTTTCATCTGCAGCTCTAAGTTTCATAAAACATGAGTAAGTTTATACCTTGTAGCTGCTATCTACAGAGACAGCTAAACAAATTATTTGGAACCACCACTTTCTGGATTAGTACATTTCTGTCACACCATTAAATCTCTTTCTTCCTCTACCAGATACCTACCAATCATAAAGCCCAACGGAAGCAGGGGCCTGGGAGCAGTACTGCATTTTAAAAGTGGAAGATGCTGTAAGATTCTCCTCACTTTTGCACTCATTAAGCAAACATAACATTCATCAAATTAGTTTTGCTTACAGTTTGTGAAGTATTCTTACACAATTAGTTTCTCACAGATACCTAGCAACAGCCACAGCCTTTAAAAAAACGCAGTATCATATAGGTAAGAACTCACCTGTGTTGTTTTACCAGACCCAGTCTCTCCAACCAGTACAAATGACTGATGCCTAATCAAAATATCTGTAAATCTTTCTTTATATTCCCAGACAGGAAGCTGTAGCCTTTTTTTCAGGATATCATAATATCGTGGTGTATGTGGTAGATTTGTGAAAGGGTTAATACTGTGTGGAATCATTGCTGGTTTTATAGCTGGTAACCCAGCAGCCGCATAATAGGTAGAGTTAGACGTAGGTCGCAGATCTTTTTCCTTGTCCCTTTCTCTGTCACGATCTCTATCTCTGTCACGATCCCTGTCACGATCTTTGGAACGGTCATCTCGGTCCCTGTCCCGGTCCCGATCTTTCCTAAAATGAGTTAAGAGACACAGCACAAAATGAGACACTTGAATATTTAAATGCAGAGGAGGAATTTAAAAACAATGCAACCCTAAAGGTACCCAGTATAAAGTGGACACAAACCAAATCTTTAAAGTCTTGCAGACAGCTACCTGGAAGGATAAGCACCAAGGAGTAATAACAGTATATACCATGCATACTCAACATTAGATATACATATTTACACTTATTGTACCTAAACACTGCAACAGTTCCTCTCGCTACAGGCAAGACTGAATAAAGCTATCACAGAGGGATGAACATTTTAACCCTTGTCATTTAATGATTATTAGGAATCAGCTGTGCAGTGTAGATGTCTCACAGTTCTCCCCATCTCTACTTACTGCTGCAGAAAAATAGGAGAACACTAAATAGTCTTTTTGCCTGCCTACCAAAGGAATTATACTCATCTACAAAAAACTAACTCAAGAAAACAAGCAAGCCACAGAAGGAAAGTTTGATTTTATCATTCCACAATTACTCTGTAGCACTTTTTTGTTTCAGTCTTATACCTATGTGTGACTCCATCAACTTTGGTACACAGGTTGTTGAGTCTGGAACTTAAGACTTAAAACCGGCCACTACAGTTCACAGAATCAGAATCATTTAGGCTGGAAATTACCATTAAGATCATGGAGTCCAACTTAACCCAACACTATCAAGCTGTACAGTTTCTCCAGCATCACCTCCTACCACACACTAAACAGCATTTATGTATTTGCATTTGTTCCAAATATTAAGTAGAAAAATTCACTGCATGCACAAAACAAAAACCGTATTCTCAAACTCTGGCCTCAGTCTTTTTGGGAATTTCTAATTCTGCAAGTCCAGGTACTTCTTGCACATAATCCCACTCTTCCTACAAACACACTCACAAAAGAATCCTTAGTTTGACCCAAAAACTACAGCTGCATGCTTTTAATAAAAATTCCCAATTCAGGACTTTGAAACAAGGCCTGCTTTACAAGAACGCTCCATCCCATCTCAAACTAGATTAAGTTAAAAGATTAGTGGCATCTTTGCCTGCAAAACAGAGGATATCCTCAGCTTTGGCTCTTTTTGTGCATTAACTGAAATCCCATCAAAAAGGCAAAACAACAAACTAAGTCAACACCAGCTTCACAGTAAGTGCACACAAACATTTTTAGGAATATTAAGCAAAAAACCAAAACCTCGCCTTCTTCTTCACCAACACTCAGGCATGTCTAGAGACCATGTCCAAAGAAAACTGTTGCCAACAGTCCTCCCTCCACCGCTTTTTGTTTTAAACATGCAGTTGGCATTCAAATGTAACTACTGAAATAATACCAAATTCCAACCTATAGAGAAGATGTAGTAACCAAGGTTATATTAGTACTGACTCTATAAATTTTAATTCAAAATGTGCTGTGCTTTGGAAACAACCACCACTACTCTTCTTGTATAAATGAATGTAATGTACGCAGCCTTTTTTTTTTCCCCTCAGTACTTCAACACATTATGACCACAGAGGTCACAGTAGGATTTTTTAACATAAATTCTTGTAACATAGACTCATTGAAAATAAAGAAGGATTACAAAATATACTGTTTACTTTCACTTATTTAACTCAGTTGTATACAGATTTCCCTAAAGATTTGGACTCAGAGTAATCTAAAAATTAAGAGCCTTTCTAGGGCACTTGCTTAAATCTGAGATGCCCTAGCTTTAACATTACTTCTAACATAGTCAAATATTGTACAAGTTAGAAATCTCTTCTTACTGTAAAACGCCAGGCAGATATTGTAGACCCCAACAGGTTCATATTCTCCATATGGAAGTTACCCTTGTTTGAAGGAACTAGGCTCCATTATGCTACTCGGAATGGTGTAAGAGTCTAATAGCATGGATCAGACAGCAACAAAGCTTTGGACTTGCAGCTGATGAGCTATTCACCTTTCAAACAGCTGCAGGTACCAGGACACACAAGTGTATGGCCAGACAGTAACATCATTAGCAGGAAAAGAAATAAAGGTATAGAGGCAATTTCGGAATGGTAAAGCCACACCACAATGCAACAACACACTTCACTGAAGGTAGAATTAATGATACTACTCATATGCAGGTTTCGGTTTGGTTTTTTACAGCAGTTTTTTTGTATATGTGTTTCTGAAGGATTTTTGTTCTTCACTGGTATCATGCTGAAGTGTAAAAAAACCACACCAACAAAATCTATTCCACAACCATTTACTTAAAACAGTATCATGTCAGCAGCTTCTGCGCTGCAGACCATCAAGTGTACCTCCCGGTATGCTTCCATCCCCCGTGAAGCAGCCCTAGTGATAAAATGAACAGACCCACACTGTGGCCAACCCTTCACAGGTGTCAGCACAAGCATTTCACCAGTCTTGTGTAAAACCAACCTCCCAACCAGCATTAATTCTAATTTGGATCAGGTTCTCTGATCTCACCTCCCAAACACTCCCTTGTAGCACTTATTTTTTTGTGTTGGTAGCTACTTGTGTGGGTTTAAAACAGACCAAAATACAAAATGAGGAACAAAGCAGTGAATTAAATGGACTACAAATACAATCCATCATGGAAAGTGCCATTAATCCCCCATTTCTCAGTTTCTTCACTAAACTCTTACAGCTTTTTAATGGTACAAACAGAAAGGAAACATATCAAGCTCTATGTACATTCCTGAAGTAAAAAACTATTTATGTGTTAATAAAAGCAGTTGAGTCTCTTTCTTGTTTTCAAAAAGCAGAAGAGAAGCAGGGACAACCAGAACCTACCATAAAAACATCACACCATACAACATGCCTTCAAACTTATTCTCCAACACTTGTAAATTACATAGCAGCACTTTCCCTAGAACGGCTACCCACTCTCCCATGACTACTGAAGCTCAGCAGACACAGACTCCCTGGGTCAACAAGCAAAAAGAGCAAGGACAGCTATGCTGCCATATTAACTTCTTTAAGTTTCTAAAAATGTGGCTCGGCAGTTCTTCACTTATGAACGGTCACATTTTAGTTGCTTTTCATTATTGCATAGAGAAAATATAACTCAAACACAAAAATTAACAGTAAAATAGTAATTTAATCACATTTGTATTGTGCCTGAAACCCGTAACAGCCCCCATGATCAGAAGGGGGTTGAGGTTTTTTTGCTCCACTCTTAAGTGAAAAAGTCTGGTCTGCTATCTGCTTTCACTTCCTTAGGTTCACACATATATACACACATGAACACAAAAGCACTATAGCAAGCACTAAATAAGAGTGCTTTTTTTGGTAAAAAAAGCATATAAAAGTGGAAAAAAAGGACTCAAGGTAAACCACTGATCATCACAGTGAAAATTTAAGCCCATCTAACAGATCAGTATTTTTCCTCATTACTAAACACAGCAATAATTGATGTAAAAAAGGCAATGCAGCTGAAGGTATTTCTGTTCTATACAGAAAATAACCAAAGAACAATTAGTCTGAATGATACATCCCACTAGATCACTAACTCTGATGTTACACAACTGAAATAAATTTGAAAAGAAATTAACATATTTTAAAATAGTATGTATGTAATTCACAAAAACACTGTAACCAAAACCTTCCATACAATTTCTGTTTTGCCAAAATGTTTTTTACTTCACAGACAATACTTCAAGTCTGCAAAAAAACAGATGTCATGCAGATGTTTACGGTTACACCAACAATTATAAACCTGTTGGCCATGTAGAGCCCATGTGGCACTGCCACCGTGTAGAGCCACCCATACCAAGAGAGGCCTCCATTAAAGAGGAACTAAAAAATACAGGTTCACTTGAAGTAACTTTCATATTTTTTCAGACAGTCCAGTTTGGATGCAAGACAAACTGCTGTTCTGAATGCAAAGTGGTAACCATGCAAGGAGCTCACCCAGCTTAATCTAGCTCCAAAACCACCTAAATTGCAGAAAGGCACTCTCGACACAGAGGAGGACATGTACACACATGCTTTTAACAAGACTCCATGCATCTCCCTCGCAGCCTTGCGTAAGCTGCAAAACTAAACTACTCTAAAATAAAACAACCATGTAACATTAGTATGTCTTGTGCTACATGAATTAAGATTTCAGGTCATCTAAGAAATAATCATGCTCAGTAATTATGCTTAGAGTGACTTGTTCTCAGTCCTATACCATCTAATGCTTTTACCAGCAGAGGAGGGGACAAAGGGGAACAAGACCAGCATTTCTATAGCTTTTAGGTGCCAAAAAGGTCAATGTCTTCTAGTTTAACACTACTGGGAACTCCTGCAGTACATACAAAATGGGAAGACTAGGAGTTCAGAATAACATTACATAATCAGTAAAAACAATGACAAATAAAGCCACACCAAAACAATAAAACCTGCCAACATACAAACAAGGAAATACTGACCTGTGATTATCTTTACAACCAGATGTAACAGAGGTACTACATTTAAATAAGGCCCAGTTTTGACATTAACACTTGATAATTTTACAAAAGCCTCTACATACAGAAAAGCTGTATATGTACAACTTTTCTGCAGACTCAGAGGAGGTATTTCAACCTCTGGGAAGTCATACAAAAATGCATTATCAGAGACAAATAGCTCAATACACTTACTTTAAAAAAAAAGTTATGATGATCCTACAGACAGGAAATGGAAGCTGAATAATAAACGTTTCTTTTGTTTAGCTGAGAAAAAATGCATCAAACTCTCGGGGCTAAAAACTGAAGCTGTACATGCTTACCTTAAAAAAAGGCAAGTTTTGCAAAGACTGTTTATCAGTGAATATTAAGCACTACATTAAACCTATTGTAACTTTTGAGAACAACCTCAAAGATTTTTCTCAGATAAATACTCTAGTCCAAAGCAATGCTGATGGACTTTAGTAACTGTTTCATTCACAGAAGTCTCCTGCGCTCCATAAGGAAGGCCAGACTAGATAAAGACTGCATTTCTTTGTACTTCTTGAGACGTCAAAAATTTACTTTAAAAAGCCACCTGCCTTTCCTCCCCCCACTGCCCAATTAGAGGGAAAAGATTATATAAAGAAAGCTCTAAAACAACGCTGAATTTGAAGACAGCAGTAGTGCTTTGTCCGTGTTCCTGCAATCACATTAACTTCAAAAAAATATGCCGAAGCGTGTGCAGTACAGTCCTAAAACTTTAACCTTTGCAAAACTAAGGAAAAAATAATCACTCCCTTGCCTCCTACCTCAAAACCCACCTCACCATCGATTCGTACTTCAAGCCAAGCACATCACCGAGGGTGACTGGATGAAAAGACGTTAACAAAGGAACAACGCTCCCACCAGTGCAGGCACTAATAACACGAGCTGCACAAACCTCGTGCTCACCTCTAGGCCCCCGTTTGCCAGACCTTTCAAGCCAGAGAGAGTGTAAGTAAACAAATACAAAGGAAGGGGGAAGAAGGAGTGGGAAAAGTGAATATAAATACGAAGAAGAAGAACTGCAAACAAAGCGTGGCGCGGGGACGCGGGCCCAGCAG
>VYZT01045330.1:37606-60748 GCA_013400735.1 Pomatostomus ruficeps
TCGTAGCATCATCGAGGTTGGAGAAGACCCTTAAGATCATCCAGTCCAACCGTCCACCCAGCACTACCACTGTAACCACTAAATCACATCACCCAACGGCACATCCAAGCACCTCTTGAACCCTTCCGGGGATGGTGACTCCACCACGTCCCTGGGCAACCTATTCCAGTGCCTGATCACTCTGGCACTGAAAGGTTTTTTCTAATACCTGAGCTGAATCGCACTTGTCTCAGCTTAAGTCGATTTCCTCTGGCCGTCTCACTGCAGGCACAGCAGAAGAGTCCGGATCCCACTCGGCTACAACCTCCTGTCAGGGAGCCGTACAGAGCTACTAGGGCTCCCCGAGCCTCCTCTTCTCCAGGCAGAACAGCCCCAGCTCCCTGAGCCCTTCCTCATAAGACGTGTTTTCTAGACCTTCCACAAGCTTTCTGCCCTTCTCTGGACACGCTCCAGCACCCCGCACAGTACCTGAGGTGCAGCCTCACCAGTACTTGCTCCCTCTTCACAGCCCTTCTGCTCGAGATTACAACCTTGCTCAGCTACTTGAGTGAGCACTCGCTCCTCCTACCCGACTGTTGGAGCAAGGGAGCATTCACATAAATGGCTCAGCTAACAAACATGAAGGTAGTCAGGAAAGATCACCTAGCAGCAGTGACCTGTTCCACAAGTACAGCCAGCTCAGCAGGTGGGTCTTTGTCCGTAGACTCACGTTCCAAAGATTTGCTGGAATTACTTTAATATAGTTATTAAAATATTTAATGCAGACAAATCTGTAGGTTATTTTCTTTAATACAAGAGCATTTCTGTCCCTAGTTTTAGATAATATAACAAAATGGCACACTCAGCTTCACTGGAGTTCTAGATGTTAGTGTAACAAAAATAAGATTTTTCTGCTTAGAGTTATCAACCAAAATAAATATTCCTGAAAACTGGATTTTGAATTTTTCCTGTGAAGCTGGAAGTAATTTTTGAAGTTATACTACAAAAACAACTGGAATATCTATATCAGAGGTTTCCAGAGGATAAACACTACAGAGTATTTCTCTGTGTCCCAAATATCAAGCTTACTTCTTATGCTAAGGTAGTGTACACAGAGCTGCATTGGCTGAATGCAGCTAAGAGAAGACTTTCTACACATCTTTCCAAGTGACTTTTAAATTACGTCTCTCTTTAAAAAAAAGCAAGTGTTTATTGAAATAGCATACTTGAATAGGACACATTTAGGAGGGAAAAAAAGCAGCTAGGTCTCCCTGGAAAGTGGGAAAAATGGGGAAGAAGATAAAAGCATTACATGCATTAGCTGGGATGAGAAGCTCGTGCTGGGCGGTTCTGAGAAGGCCACAAGTGTCCAACAATGGGAGCGTGGAGAACTCTGCAGCTCTGTTTCAGATCCTAATTTCTCCTTCCTATGCATAGCAGCATAAGTCTGCTTATGGTCTTGCTCTACGTTACTCTATGGCCAATATCACGGAAGTTTCTGCTTTAGGAGGTAAGAAAAAAGGAGCAGGTATCTCAGGAGGTATGAAATCTGAGGCTACGGCTCAGCAACAAATGCAAAAAAGAGGGGGAAAAGATTGTGTGCTAGTTGGGGTGAACAACTACTTGTGTACTACGCCCCAGACTGATATTCCTCAAACTAGTTCACTCTGTTAACAATTGTTAACTTCACAAACTTCTGAGCTCATCCTCCACCCAGCCGTGCCTTGTGCTATCCTACTGCATAATAACTGATCTTGTCCCACCCCAAAGGGTTTACAACATAAGACCTTCCTCCTGAAAGCACACACATGCCTTATTTTGCTAATGCAAATAATCCTTTTAACTTCAAAGGGATTAACAAGGAAGGAGTAGCAAAACTAAGCATGTAGGTAAGTGTTTGCAGGATCACAGCCTAAATATAAGATGAGACGGGAAAAAAAGACTGGTAAGCATAAATTGACATAATGGCAAAGTGATAAGCATTTTGTCAAAAGCCTAAAGGATGAAAAGAATATGTAAAATAGGGCACATTTAAGCATATTTTCTGCCTTTTCAAAGGCATTTTAAAAAAAAAGTTTTTATTTCCCCCCCCCCCCAAAAAAAAGCCCTTTATATCCATTTGTAAAAGCGAAAATCTTAGGTTACTGAAACAGGACACATTTGTATGAGTTGCCACTTGACTATCTAGTCTTCTACCCTCTATTTCTTACCCTAGTTTTAAAACCACTGGTATCAAAATTCTCTTAGCCAACTTCCAGCAAATATTTCTTTAGATTTTGCATAGACACATTTATTATTCTATTTGGGTTGAAAGGAGCATCAACACTTAAAACTGAAACAATGGCTTAGGGGAATATCATGTTTATATTTTTTCCTGATTGTGCTTTGCCTTCTCTCTTAAGGAATAAACATGGGTCTCAGACCAGCTGTAATTCAAAGATCCTGGAACCCTCACCTGGGTGGGGTGAGGTTTCTGACAGTGAAGTCTGGTGCCATAGTGTCACAGTTTAAGTTATTATTGCCTGAGGCTAATTGCCTCACCCCTATCTAGAGACTACTGAGTCTATAAAGCACATGAGATCTATACAGTCTAACTTCTTAGTCAAAACTCACCTTCTGCAACAGCTTAAACTAAAACAGAGGATGGTGAAGTGAAACCACAAACTTCAGCTGCAATGGAAGCCATAACACTGAGCAGAGCATTAAGACAGACAGCTAGGAAAGGTTAAATCTTCTAAAAGTTGTGTGTTAGAGCCCTAAAACTTGTGTAGTGTGTATTTCTTTTATGGCCAGCTGGCTTGAAGAAGACCATAAGCTACAGCCTATTTATGTTCCCCATGCCATGGACACACTTGTGCTGCCACTTTTTTTTTTAGTTGTTTCCTTTTTTAAACAAGCGTAACTCCTATTTTTTATAGATCTACAAAATATTTTATGAAAAATTTCCTAAAAATGAATTAAAATATTAAAATGAAGTACTTATAATAATTATAATTGCAATCACTGTTTAAAAATTTTATATATGTATATAAAAATGGGTAATACCCTTAAAAAATTATCCAGGAGTCTTAAATGCAAATGCTTATCACAGACAAGCTCTCATTCTATCCTCCCTCACCAAGCCCATGTGAATAAATGGATATTATCCTCATGTTCTGTCATATCATCAGAGAAAGAATCCTTGAGACAAGAACCCACAATCAGAGCATGTTTAAAAACGTCAGACATCAGTCAAATTAAAAATATGAAGATGAATATATGAACTGATCTCAATTTCTGTAAAAAAAGAGGCAGCTTCTCTGTAATTACAGAAGCTAAACTTTGCAACACTTCAAGTATATATAAATCAGCACTTTGGATTGCTCTGGGAAGTGTGCTGTAGGAAGACAGCATGGCAACAGCACTATTGCCGTGACAGCAAACTTTATCAGCCATACAGACACATATCTGAATTTTGTGAATCGTTATTAAACGTTATCCCATATAGAACACAACACTGTGACAGAATCTGTAGGTCATAAAGGTCTGAATAACTTCAGTGAAGTTTCATAAAGAAGAAGAAAAAGAGAGCGAGAAAGAGAGAGAAGAGAGAGATTGCATCGTTTGTATGTACTAGAACATCAACCAGAGTAAGAAATCACTTCTTAAAACAAACTCCATTCTGTAGAAGGAAACATATTGTAGACAACCAGCTGCTATTCTGAGCCCCTCAGTCATCTGTTAAGGCCTTATGATCACCTTTAATCCCCTCAGAGAAACCCTGCAAGAGCAGGTATTAATTATATGCTTTGAAGAGAAATCAAAGAAATAGTGTAAAAGCAAACCATCACCCGCAAGTAAATGAAATTATATGTCTAATTTACATGAATTATACGCAGAATTCATGCATTGTTTTCATAATTTCCAGGTCTTCATGGTTAAAGTGGCATTGTTTAATGCCTTCTGCATGTGGAAACATCTGAAACGAAAGGCTAATACGCTGCATGTGAAGGCAGTTTTTCTTTTAAACACCTTAAAATCTAACCACTTTCTATGTCAAGTCTGAAATCTTGTGAGGAGCTCCCTACATATAAAGTCTTTTTAAGAAGTAGTAGCTATTTCACAAAGAACTGTTTAAAGCCAGAGAAGATCACAATTTCAAGCATGTTGTTTGATCTTGTGCTAGAATATTAAAAGAAGAGCCAATGCAAGTTTTTTAGTTAGCATTTCTTTTGCAAAGGTCTCATTCTTTCTTGAATTTTCTTTACAATTTTTTCACATCAGCAGAAGGAAAAATGACTACACTAGTATATATTTTTATTCCTTTTGTGTTGAGTACAATGATCTCCTTCTTATTCACTATTGCATTAGCTCCTTAAGACTCTTCTTTTAAAAGTTCTGTCTTTAATGCAATCTGTAAAACATTCAAATTCATGCCTAAGATTAGTCATGCTGGAACTAGCAGTGGTACATCTTCACTCTGAGTATGGGCTAAATTATTAGGAAATTTATTTGCTTAGTTTTTACTATCTGTATAGAGCATTCACAGTTGCAACAAGCTAAGATTACAAAAAAGCTAATGAGCAGTGAAACAGGTGATCTAATAACCTGTACCTCATGGGCTACTAACATCTAAAGTGGTAAATACTAATCCTTATTTTCAAAATTAGTTCCAGACTAAATTACAAAATAGTCATAGAAATTTAAGTACACTAGTCATAGAAAATTAAGTACACTAAAAATCCAACATATCCTGGAGCATGTCTGTAACAAACCCTAAACGTTAACAGTCATGCCTTACCCAGCTGCGTGCAATTTTTTAATAAATGGCCTTACTTATTCTTTCCCCATATGATGAAGTATTTTTCTTCCAACTATATTAAAAGTCCACTTGCAGAAAAATCCTCAGTAGCAGATGAAAACACTAGAAGTGCACTTAAACTTCTGCAGCTGTGTAACCTTCCTCTTTACAGTTTCTTGCCATAAACCCCCAGCCTTGCAGAAGCAAGGTTATTTTGTTGGTGTGCATAATTTTTCTACTGCCAGCTCCCATCTGGGAGTAACAACCTTAGTATCATCTGAAACCCAGCATAAGTCTCCTAAAGAAGCTGAAAGAAGACATGAAGATTTCGGGGGAACATAGGGATTAATAAACTAGTGCCTTGTGAATGTAATGATGTCCTCTCTACTGAGAAAGACTGTTCCCAAAGGTAAAGGAGAAGGTGCTGCTAGAGCTGCTCCTTGGAAATATGAAAGAA
Source organism: Pomatostomus ruficeps (assembly GCA_013400735.1). Taxonomy (NCBI): domain Eukaryota; kingdom Metazoa; phylum Chordata; class Aves; order Passeriformes; family Timaliidae; genus Pomatostomus; species Pomatostomus ruficeps. The sequence continues at coordinate 42,823 of VYZT01045330.1, forward strand.
CCAACACAATACTCTGGTGAGTGATCTTTGTAGATAGAGCAGCTTGGTCTCACAGCTGCAAAAACAGAGAATGCTATACCTGCAGCATTTATTAAAATTATAACAGTCGTATCTAGGTTGAAACAAGAAATGTCTTATGTACCCTTAGGCTTATTTTTGTAATTAGAGTAGTGACCTTAAAACAAGGGGGCTGAGGGGTTCAGAATAGCAGCTGGTTGTCTACAATATGTTTCCTTCTACAGAATGGAGTTTGTTTTAAGAGTAATTAGAGTAATTAGAGTAGTGGTGACCTTGTCTTCTATGTAATTCTGCCTTTGCAAAGGTGAGCTATATGTATGGCCTCTTTCTTGTCTTGTAACTGGGCCTGCCAGTTACAGGACAGACACAGGACAGCTGATTTATACATATGCAGGTTGGATTTATTATATAAGTGCTGCTTTCTGCCCAGATCTGGAAAGTACCAGGAAGGAGGATGGTGGGGAACATGCTGTTGCCAAAGTCTTGCTCAGACTCTTTGGGCCTGGACTGCAAAGCAGATAACTTGTTCTGAAGGCTACACCTTGCTTCCAGACTTCATTTTCTTGGGCCCCTTCTTGATCATCAGTGAACTGTAGGAGATTTCTCCAGAAAAGAGAATGGCTGGGACTCATCTGTGCTTCTTGGATGTTATTCAGACTAGATGGCCAAAATAAAGCAATGGTGGTTCAAACTTGGTTTTGCCTTCTATGAATATGCAATACTACTATGTTGTGTACAGTCTTGTATAGCATTGTGTAGTATTTTCATATACTCTACGAATGTGAAACTCCACTACAATAGCAGCACCATATTATTACTGTAATCCTATTGTAATCAAAAGGGAGGCAGAATTAAGGGTATCATGGGCAAAGAAGTGATTTTTTCTGCAACTTCAACGTTTTCTTTGAAGTACCTTTTGTCTATGCAGTATCTAACACACAGACCATTCTCATGTTATATTTAACCTGCAGCAAGTAGCTCCCTGAGTAAATGAGGCTTTTCAAGATTGTACTGTAGCATGACCTAAGCAGTCCCTGACCTTCCTGATGCCGACTGCTCTGCAGTACCCGCTCCCTCACTATGGCACAGTTGTTTGGATAATCATGAAGTGCATCAGGCTGTGAAACCAATATGGCTAAAAAACCAACCTAGCAACAACAACATAAAGAGAGTTTCTTAGCCTGTTTAGTTTCCCGACAAGGACAGCAGTTGGAGTAGCATGAGGACACAGACAAGCAGCTGGAGACAGGACACTGTCAACTGCCAGATAGCCTGAAAAAGTCCACGACATATCAGTCTGACACTGCTCATAGTGAATAAAGTTCAGTACTTGAATATATCTTTGGAAGATCAGCACCAAAGAATTGTATTTCTAATTTTTTTGGTAAAAGCAATTTTTAATATGCATTTTTACATGCCAGATGACCAATCCTACATTAAAGTGACGTATTGATTGATTTGGATACATTTACATGGATAATAGTAACTCCACTTATTCAGCATTTTTTGCAGAAATATTCAGATATTTGACATTAGCTTAATTTTTCATAGATTCCAGTAGAAACTAATTAATAATTGGAAGCAAATTTATACTGAAGAATCCTAGAGAATTTTAGTTCCTTTAAAAGAAGGCAGTGCTGCTTAGCACCTTGTGTGGGAGAGTGATGGGATAAGGACTGAATCTTCAGTACAAATATCCTCTGAAAAGCATCCATATTTTATGAAAAGCATGCAGTGTCCTACAGTGAAGCATGTTGATCTGGGAACAGTAAAGTAGGAAAAAACATTTCAAATCCTCCAAGATGTAGTTAAAACACTGTGAACCTTGTACAGGGTTTTAAAACAAATGAGACTATTATGTACTCATCTTTTTAACAGCGTATCTATTTGGACACTCAAAAAACCCCCTAAAATAAACAGAACAAGAACAAGACTGTCTATTGATAGATATTCATACAAAAAAAAGCTCTAATATCCCTCCTACACATCCTTTAACTCTAAAGTTCTCCCATAGGTGTAGTTTTTATAAGCTTTTTGATCTACTTTTGTCAAATAAACTGTATTAACAAAGACCTGATTTTTGCATTGGTTTAAGTTAACCTTTCTCATCTGGACAGAAATGACTTAGGGAACACTTAAATAAATTGCTTTCTTGGAAGATTAGAGTAGCAGGAAAGTATTAATAGTCCAGCAGAGGGACATTGCTAGGAAGCTGATGGTAATAATGTCTTCTAAGCCCCAGGATGGATCTAGGAGAGGTTTGCTGCTTTGTGATTTATGAATACCACTGCACAATAACCAGTATGGATTCTGCAGGTGGTCTGTTGTAGCTTTATGTGTAACCACAGCATCTACTGTCTCTATTGTGATTGAGAGTAAATGTCACCCTGGTTTAATGCCATGGTGATTAATGCTTTTGAATTAAAATGTTCTCAGTAGCTAATACTAATGATAGCATAAGGATAAAATGTTTCTAAAATTGTGGTAGCTAAAGTAGGCCTCGGGAATCGTGGTAGCTAAAGTAGGCCTTGGGAACAGGAGATGTGAATCTGGACCTGCGATTGCTTAGCAAATATTATGTATTGTTTTTGTTAAATCATGTGAACTCCCACCTGCGTATCCACCTGCAGATTAGATTAGATTAGATCAGAAACGCTGTGGGACCAAGGGGGCTTAGAGCCATGCTTGGGTGAAAACAATCCTAGGAAGGGGAATCCAGAATCATACTTGGGTAAACACAATCACGGGAAGGGGTTTTTTCAATAGAACAATGTTAAGTTAATGATTAGTATATGATTATACAGCAGTTATGTAATGAAAGGGTATAAGATGTGTCCATTCTGAATCCATGTCGGAGCCAGATTTGGGTTCATCACCCCTGGCTCCCAGAGCTCTTCTCCAATAAAAGCACCGCATATAATCATTCCATGTGATTATGTGTTCCTACGCTAACACTAAGAATAACTAAGAGACATGTCCATAATCTGCTTTGTCATATCTTAAAAACAAATCACATTCCTGTGCAAATTCCAGAATAGTTAAGAGACTGGTGTCACTGCTTTCAAAAACTTCTGCTGACTTGATCCAAAAATTGTGCTATTTCATAGGGTCAGTATGCAAAATCCTAATTTATTTCAGCATGAAGTTGTAGTCTGTCCTATGCACACTTGCATGCACAAAATCATCCAGTTCTGCTCATGACTATCATCTGGCTGCTCCCTGGAGGAACACTACTTCTCTAGGTTTATCTCATTGTTCCAACATTGTGTTCCCCCAGGGGGACAGAAAAAGAGCAGAGTGTAGAAAAGATGAGAATGCCCAGGGAAAAACAGTAGCAGTAAAGGGAGACAAGAACATAAGAGCTGACAGGGACAAGAGAAAGAGAAGCAGAAACAGAAGAAAGAAGAAGAAAAATTCAGCCTTCTGAATAAAGCCTCTTCTCCGACTTTCTAAAGGGATAAGGATTTAAAGTGAAGGCAGAGTCACAGGAAGTAAGTCTGAAAGACAAACCACTTAAGGAAAACGAAAGCTATCACCTTCTTTTGGCTCAAAGCCCCCCATCAAGCATTTAATGTGCAAGCCAGTGTGTCTTCACCAGCACTGGTATGAAATTGCAAACCTCAAACCGATTTCTTTTGCATTGTTCCTCTCTTGTCCTAGTGTTGTAAAATACATATAGCTGGTAGCTCTGCCTATCCTCAGCAGTCTTCCTCGCTGCTGCACACATCCACAGGCTTGCATGGGCTGTGTAGGTACACCCACAAACCAACATTTACTTTCAATTACAAGTAATTTTCAAGTTATCAACTCCAAAAGAGGGAGGACCAGAGTTAATCTTGCATTGGAGGGAAAAGAAGAATATAGAACAAATTTAGCAAGAATGTTGCAGATGAAACTTTGGTCAGGGAAAGTGCAAAGTGGCCATATGTTCTAGGTACAATACCACAGATCTCCCAGGAGATGAGCGCAGATGTTATGTGGAATGTGACTTTGGCATTGAGGCAAGTGAGAATATGAAAGAAAGAAGAAACAGGAAAAGAAGGATTCATAGTCTTAAATGCCACCTAAATCCAATTACCCCAAACTGAGGCGAGAACAGAAAGCATTAGCCTAAACTTTGACCTTGCTGTCGTTCTGTGAATGCAGCTTTCTGAGTTTCATCATATTTTCTTTTGAGATGCCTGTGATGCAATATATCCCAATCTGCAGTAATGCTGCTCTTAGTGTTTCTCCCTTCCTGCCCATTTCTCAGTGTGGTGTGTCGCACTAAGCTGCTGCACTGTATTTTTTATTTCTTCCATCAGCTTTCATCTCAATTCAAATAGATCTGCTGCTGTTGTCAGCAGCTCCACAAACCAGGTCTGTGCTGGTATATTATAAGGGCTTCTAATTCTGAAGAGGAGATAAGTAGTGGTTTCTTTATCACTTATTACACTGGTTTTGTACCTTTGAGATTAAGACTCCCTCCCAGCATGCATTCTATATTTCTGGACAGGTCTTCAGTGAGAGAAATATGTAAAAAAAATTGCCACATAATTAAATTTAGGTCTTGCAACTAGCATTACAAACTGCCCTTCCCACAAAAAAATTTCCAAACCTTCAACTCTTTCCCATCTCCATCAAAGAAGTTATTGAGGAAAACAAAACCCAGACTTTTTATTTGCTTGATATTTATTTGAAATGTGCTCAACTGGTAGTGCCTTGGCCTGCAAATTGACTTTGTTACTTTCTTTTCTTAGCCTGGAGGAGAACTGGGAAAAATATATTCGTGCTACCAGATAAACTTTCTACAGGAAGGATTTTCCTGAAAATGCAAGCAGCCTCAGTGCAGTCAAGAAGCAAAACCAACATGATACTAAAAGTTATGCATTCCACAATAGTTCTCTAAGAACTAAAGGTCTTTATGTTTCAAAGTCCTAATACAGGAAACCTACTGCAAGAACTCATCAGCTAACAGTATTACATAGTACCAGTTTTCCTAAGTCAGCTGTGAAAAGGGAAAAGTGTGATCCATTCGGACACTGTCAGTGAGGTACACTGGCCAGGGCATATCTGGAGTCTGTGTCCAACTTTGAAGGGGAAGTGGAGAAAGTAGAGAGGGTCCATCTGAGGGTCACCAAGACAGTTGTGGCATCAAGGAGGAGTGGTCAACCATTAGGAATGAGAGAGGTGGACTTGTTCACTCTGCCAAGGAAGAGCTAAGCAGTAATCTATTTGCAGCCTACAACACTTAAAGGGGAGTCATAAAGGTGATGAAACAAAAACTCTCCTCTGTATTAACAAATAGCATATCAAGGAACTCAGCTAGGGAGGTTTGGACTTGGCTAGGAGGACAGTACAGCACTGGAGCAGGTTCATACCATTATTTCCCCAGGGAGACAGTAAAATATCTATCCTTGAGGCTTTTCAAGATTTACATGGATAAAGCCACAGCTAACCTAATCTAGCACTGGCAAGAGTCCCAAGTCACACAGGAGGTTAGACCAGATGATCACCAAAGGTCCCTTCTGATGAATATTTTTATGACTCTGTGAACTAAAAAAAACCCCAAGAAGTCAGGAGTGCTTCAAGACCAGTTCAGTCATGGCAAAGTAAATTAAGCAACATCATCAAATTATTGCTTGGCTGGTGTCGCTGACATTTGTAGTGAAGTAACTATATTTGAATTGCATAATTCATAATCTTCAATGGCAGTTTCAGTAAGAATTCTAGTAATGTAAGGTACATGGATTTTAAATCACATTACCCTTTCAACTCTAGAGATGCAAATTGCTGAGGAGTACTAGTGGATAACTTACATCAGAGATGCCCAGGCCAAGTTTCATTTCTACAGGAGCTGCATTCTTGATCAGTTTTATCATGACGGCACTTTTCCTTAAAGCTAAATGTACTTTTATATAAAAGCACCAAGCAGACTGAAAAATTTATCTCCTTCTAAAAACAAGGATTTCCAAAGAAATCCTCCAAAAGTGAACAGGAAAGAAAAAGCAGCCAAGGGAAGAAAAAAAAAAAAAAAGGAAAACACTGATTAATGAGATTTGTTTGTTCTGGGGTATGATCAAACAGGCCAGCATTACAGTCAGTGATAAAAGAAGGCAAAGTGCTGTGCAGACTGCTATATTCATCTGCTTAAAATTCACATGGTCTGAGTTCTAGAATAATTTGCTCCACACCATCTGGCAGATATAAGAACTATGAATATATAGTGGAGGGAGGGCATGAGAAAATTTTCTGCATTTCAGTAGCATGCAGAAATACTATATTAGGGTTTGCAACTTATGTTCAATACATGGAGTGCACAGGTAAGCTATAAACAATCCAACAAATGCTAATTTTTAAAACACTCAGAAACAAACTTACTACTGTAGTATAATCCCACTCTTTGTACCTTATATTTGGACTCAGAACATAACACAAGCCATGAAATGCAATGAAGCAAGACAGTACAAGTATTACTCAGTGGTCAGTATGAATTGCACAATGTCATCCATGCCCAAACCAGAGAGTATGACTGTTGTAGCTCTCAGCTAAACCTCTTAGCTTCACTTACGAGCTCAGATTTTAAAAACTTCTGCTTGCAACAGTGAAAACCTCCAGCGTGGGTCAAGGAGATGCCACAGAAAAAACATTACTGGTAGATCCAAGCTCCTGTGGGATAGAAATATGTAGTATGAACATACATATCCGAAGGAAATATGAAAGCCACTTTCTAAATGTGTTTCTATGTTGTCAGGACAGAAAGCATACTATTCACATACATTTTACTTTCATAGTTTGCTGTGCAGGCTTAGTAGTTTTTTCTAGTTTTGGATAAAGACCAAACTGCTTTTGGCCAAAATGATGGCTGTTTGACAGAGGTATACAATTTATCCATCAGCTTTTTTTTTTACACTATAGAAACCATGTTATTGCTATGTTTTTAATTATAATGATTGTGTAGCTGCATAGCATAGCTGCAAGTTTATTCCCATAGAATAGAATAGAATGTCAGTTATCAGAGTGAGCAGTTCCCAAAGTTTGTCCTGTCCTTTAACCACCAAGGAATTCTTAGAGAGCACAGAAGCTCATCTTGCATGTGGATATGTACCTGTTGTTCTCAAATTCGTGCTTAAAAACCTGTAGCTAATAAGACAGAGAAGAGCAGCTGAGTAGCAGTTTTCTCTAATGTGAAGTGCCTGTGGTGGTGAGATTTTGACAGATGGGCTCAAGAGGATTAATTTGGGACAGTTTTGGATGTTCCTGGTCTGCCAACTTTTCCATCCTGTCTAGGAGGCTGCATATATCCCATGGGAGGCCTCTGTATGCCACTGCCACCCAGCTGCCCAGGTGTATTGTAGCTGCTGTTTTGACTGTGGCACATCCCATCCTACTGTCTCTGCCCTTCTAGTGTAACTACAGCAGAGTAAGGAGGGGAACAGTCTTAACTGACTAAAGCTAGGTATCCTGAATCCCTTACCAGACAGCTTTAAGAATTCCATCTTCCATAAATACAAAAATTTGGACCAATAAAGTATATAAATTCAATCATTATGTCAATATAAGCTTATTGGCTGAGCCATATGCGTGGGAGCTGATGCTGCCACATTACAGAAAGAAAGAGGTAACCCTTACAAACATCTCTGTCCCCAGGGTGCTACTTAACGACATGTCTTAGATGACCAGAGTGTTTCTGCTTCTCCAGGCTGCTGCGAAGAGTATTTAATTACAGTGATACTGCTGTCCCAGTGCTATTACAGCATTGCAAGGCAGTCATAAAGGCTGAGAAAGCATTCTCCTTCCAAGCTTCTGTTGTTAAGTGGCTTATAAAGTTTCCAAAATGTGACCTTTAGAGCTGAAATTTATTATGCTTGCATTATACCCAAGACAAATTTAATTAGGCAGTTTAGAAGAAAACCTGTTTACCAAATGTTAAGTCATCTAGGTGGCAAAGAGTTATTTTTTAATTGCTAAAATAATTCTTCAAATGCAGGGGAAAATTGTACAAAAATAGATTTTTTTTTTCACTTTAGGCATGCCACATGCTGAATAGTAATCTCATTTCATGCAACCCTTTTTCAGATTTCCCTGTCACTTGCAGTCAGTTTTCTCTCTCAGAACAGTCTCTGATGGTAATTTCCACATGTTTGCTCTTACTGTCTCAAATTAGTGTCTGCAACTTACTCTAGATGCCTTAAGTGCTGGTAAAAAATAAGAAGCAGACACAGGAGTATAGGAAAAAGGGTATTACCTTGGTTTAATAGGATCCTGGTGAACACCTCCGAATGAGAGAGAGAGAGTGTGTGTACCCCCCATATACAACTTTATGGACTTTACAAATTAGCATATCTACCTAAAATCCCCCAATGAGTAACTTAACAAGTGAGGTAACTATCCCCCTATTCCCCTCCCTAAATGAAACTATAGCCTAGCTCAAAAACATGTTCCATAATCCAGACTCTTCAACGTTGAAGCCTGTAGTTTTGAGATAGGAGGGATGTTTTGTCTTCCCCCTCAGAGAACCCCCAAATGAAGCTAAATGTCAAACTACAAAATTATAAACATGCAGTACTAAGGATACAGGGTATAAGGGTAAGGGGTACAAGGAAAGCAAAAGGGTATAGGGAAAGGGAAAGGGTATAAAAATGTATAAAAAGGGTATAAAAGAAAGGACAAAAAAACCCCATCAGGCATCACTCTTGCTAGAGCTATGGCAACAGCAAGTGGTGGCCAAATAGCATTTTTACAGTGAATAGCATTCACTTCAGCTTAAAGTGTGGCAGAATGTCAATATCTTTGCAGGGTCAGCCTGTTTGTTCTTATTAGAAAGTTGGGTTAAGTTTTTCCTGTAGAGAAAGACGACATTTCAGTGCTTAGTAAATGTCCCTTTAAAAGCTAGATTGAGACAGTCATGCAGGAAACTAGTAATGCACTTAACCATGCTGTGACTTTTATCACTGATCAAGTAAAATAAAGAGTTCATGGTTTTTTGTAGCATTTTACTGGCATGTGTCAATAGCATACTGATATAGGTTTGTGCATTTAGCCAGCAGAAGCACTATTGCCTCCAAAGAAGGGAAATGAGGAGGGGAAATGGGCCTGGTGTGGCTATCTGGACACCTGGGGTGAAGGACCAAAAGGCAGATGGAGGACATGGAGCAGTAGCTCCTGATGGTTTGAACAGGATAGGGCTGTGCAGATGAGCCTAACATCACCTCTACTGATGGACCGGGAGCCAAGAATGACCAGGAAATTTATAGGAGTGGGGTGGCTGGTAACAGATGTCCTGGAGATGAGGAACCCTGAGGGTGATGCACTGTAGAGTCAGGATGAAACCTAGTAACTTACCATATATTTATCTGCAATTGTTATTAATACATTCTAGGCTGTTTTCATCAGTCTTATGAAAGAAAAACCTAGGGCCTGAAGAGCCTGCTATGGCAAGACTTATTTACTTCTAAAATGTTGTTCCTTATGACACTACTGAGTGTCTGGACACTGGTGTAATATCATTGCAGGATTCTTCTGTGGGATCAGGTACAGTAGAGGTTTCATTCAGTCTCTCTATGGAAGCAAGTGACCACCAGTAGATTGGCCAGCCAGATTCTAAGACAACTGCTCAGTATGTGTACCTCGTGGAAGAGGATGCAGCTTGGAAAAATAAAGAAATAAGAGGGCAGGTGAAGATCAAAAGAGGGAATAAGAAAGCAAAGCAAAGGAAAAAAAGAGTAAGGAAAGAATGATAAAGGATAAGGACATTTCCATCAAGGAAAAAAAGAGGATGGAGAAGGCTAAAAAGAGTAAAAAAAACCCATTAAAGATAACAAAGTGAGTCACAGAAAGAAGATGTAGAACCTCAGGCTCCTGTGTTTTGTGTAGCTTTGTGTGTATGTTATGCAGATAAACATTTTTGCATATATAAAAATAATTACAGACATCAGTTTTAAAATAAATTAGTATCAATTGTAAGTAGTAGCTAATAGCTCTTTTGAATTAAATCCTTTGTTTATCTACAAGGAAAGCTTTCCACAGGTACAACTATATTTATATTGCTCCTCCCCAGTCTGAGAAGGATCTGTCTCCTGGGGACAACTGACTGGCCTCCAAGGCTGATGCAATTTGCAGCCTTTTTGATGAGCTTGCAAATTATTCCATAGTATAATAATAGCATGATTTAAGGGCAGGAATATTTCAAATGAGAGTTTTGTGGCTGGGTCTCATGGCTTATGTACATACAAACATTACTCCAGGACAAGGCAAGGCACAAGCCTAAATAAGGAACAGTTCTTGTACAATAATTCCTAGTGTAAAAATATCCCCTGTAGCTGAAGCAATTCCTTTTCCAATTCTTAAAGGGCTTCCAGAGTGTTTAGTGTAACAATACCTGTATTGGTCCCTTCACACAGAAGCTCTTAATTTTTAATCATTGTTCAGTTGAGCTGGTTTTAGCTGGTTACCTTATAGGTGGAAATATCCATGCCCAAAATGTCACACCTGTCTCAGCATATGTCACCAGACCTGCCTGGCTGGCATTCCTTTCAAACATGCATAGGTAGTCCAGGGGTAAAGAGAGTAAGAAGGACCAGAAAAATGGGATAAATTGAGGGAGCAAAGGGTAGAGAAGGAGGTGCAAGTAGCAGCTCTCCGTGGTTTCTCTATTGAAAGTTTGCATGTTTTTTAGTTGTACCAAATTATAAGGTAGGTCTTGAAACTCATGTGTTCTGGATTCCAGATATTAAAAAAAAAAAAAAAAAAGAAAAAGTGGTAAAGTACGTAAGTTCCTCACATGGCGATTGCTTGGTACCCAGATGTAGTGGATGGTTCCATGGCAGGGAACAGTGGTTCCAAGACTGTGTGAACTTGGGAGCATCTCTCGGAGCCCGGGGATGCTGGATGCTGCTTTTGGCAGGCTCGTTGGAGCCACCGTGGCGCCGGCCCTGCCCGCGCCACTGACTTTGCCAGGGTGCTGCGGCACTGGCTTTGCCCACCGGTCCCGCGGCTTCTGCGTGTCTGCCGCTCCCGCCGCCCCCGCCGCCGGTTTCCTGCTATGCCGGGCTTCGCAGCTGCGAGGCTGCACTCGCTGGTCCCCATTTCACGCAGGTGCAGCAGCTGGCTATGGTGTTCCTGGGCTGGCTGCGCCCAGCGCCGCTCCACTCGGAGCAACTCTGCCCAGTCCCTGCCCACAGTGGCTGCCTCTGCTTTCTGTGCAGGGCAACCTTCAAACTGACGAGTTTACAAGAAGGGTTCTTCAGGCTAGTGTTCCAAGGTAGTTTTAATAATACTGCTTGAAGGGTACCAGAGCTGAAAAAGAACGAAAGAACAAAGGAAGCATGGTTTTTTATGCCGGGGCTGGACACGGGCAGAGGACGCACTCAGAGCCAAGAATGTGAGGGCTTAGAGGCTGGACAAGGGAGGGATAAGGGGGCAGGGATCAATGGGAAGGATCTGAGGGAGTGACTGTGAGGAAAGGACAAATGAGACAGTGAGTAGGACAGAACCTTCTGGAAGTGGGATGTCTCGCAGGGAAAGATAGACAGGTGAGGTGGCAGCTGGGAAATTGAGTCTAACGGGTAACCAGAGTACAGAGAAACACAGGGCATCTCGGGAGGAGGTCTCTCTCTTTCTCCTAACAGGGGAGCATTGGTTGTAATAGGGCTGATCTCTTCAGTGCCCCCTCCGCTGCTCTGGCAGTGGGGGTGCACTGACTCCCACACCCAGACTCCAATTACAGGTAGATTAAGGGAGCAAACAGCTCTGGTAACGGCACAGTAAGGTACCACAAAAACAACTGTCCTGACACCCTTCTTGTATTGAAGGCCGTTGCATGATTCACCCCTACCTTTATATTTCCTGGAATTTACTGGTGTTCCTACACTTTTAGCACTCCTAGCTGGATCTTTGATCTTTGGAACTACGTCTACTATATTTAACAAAGACTGAGTTACCTTTTATTTAAATAATTTAATAACCAACATGCAGCTGGACTCAAGGTCTGTCTTTGCAATTCTTTTAGGAGGTTTTTTAAGGACAGAAGGCATATTTATCTATCCATTTAACATAGACATACCAAGTATGCGTGGCTACAGTATTCACAGTTTACTGGTAAATCTGAAAGCAATTCATGTTAAACACATACGTCATCCAATTTCTTTCAAACAGAAGCCCCTCAAAATTAAATAATGTTTTGTCTTTCTCCATATTTATTCACAATTTTGACTATCTTTAGGTAGTTACAAGCTTATAACATTGCTGGGACTTCCGTCATTCATATTATACTTTCTAAAATTATCATTCACTGTAAAGGATTTTTTCCTCGTCTCTTGCTTCTCTTGTTAATTTGCCTGCTTGTAACATTCAGTCTATTTGTATCACCTCTTCCCATTTTTTATGACTCCCAATGTAATTTATTATACATGCAACTAATATATGTGATTTTTAATTGCTACATTTATTTTATCACTCAATCAGGATGGCTTTTAGCCCAATATTTTCTTGATTGTGAAAGTAATTTCTTTGATCCAATCCTGAAATATACACCTATATTTAGAAGACCAGCAGGAAGTTTTAAAGAAAACCTAATTTACACAAACAAAAATATTACAAATATTTTATCCAAGACTGAATATAAGACAAATGTATTTTCCTGTTTCGTACAATATATCCACATCCTGTTACATCAGAATGCTGCATCTAGAAAAATGAATTTATGGGTGAAAATATAAATATTTAATTGCATGTTAAATACAGTTTGTATTATTCTAAGTATAAAATATGAAACCAAGTAATAAGAAACATTAGTGGTATGTGATAATTAAAGTCTATATGTAACTGAGGAGTTCTTTTCTACACATTTGATGTAGACAGCTCATTGGATTTCTAAAACCAGTCATCAGGGACTGGACAAATGATATTTACACTCTTAATTATCCAGTGAGATTAGTGTTTGTGGTCTCTCTAAGTAGGTCACAAACATAGCAATGAAAATTAATTGTGCTACAGAATAGCAATGATTCATGTATTGTCTAATCATAATTCAAGTAGTATTTTAAAGATAAGCCTCCTTAAATATTTTATTTTTAAGAAGATCTATTAACAACATTCAAAAGAATACTTTAAAAACAGAACAAAACACCACTCTCAGTGGAAGTAATTTCCCTGCCTTTATCCAGTTTTACTTTGCAGTAAAATTACTTCCATTTTCAGAGATACGCAGTCAGCACCCCATCACTTGTATTGTCTGTCAAAAATATATGTCCCCGACTGAATTTTGTTCTTTTTTAAATAAAGCAAATGGGAAGATATGGTGTGTCACCAAGAGAAGATTCTGAGCCTATTTTTTCAATCAGCTGTGGTCCCAATTTCAATAGAAATATGTTGGGCTTTATGTCCACATATGTAATTGTTTTTCACTATGCTTCAGAGTTCATTACTCTGTGATGTTCTTGCTCTTAGACACTCCTTATAACAGTGCTGGCACAACACGATGCTCTGCAAATGTCAGCAAAGGCTCCTGCCACATGCTGTAGCTGCTGACTTTTTTCATCATTTGCTCCATAAACATTAGTCTCAAAATCACAACATTCTAAGGCATTGCCAGCCTCCATGGGTTTATTCTTTCATTACACCCATTCGTTTTAGTTATTACATTAGTTCAATTTCCACAGTCGGAGTTACACTAGTGTATCAGCATTTCCCACTTCAGTTGTTTTCAGTGCATTAAAAATTAGTCATAAATACTGTTTCATGATCAAATTTGGCATAACTTGCTTTACAGGTCAAGCAAACACATTTTTCTTTCACGGATTAAAAGCAAAATCTGTTTGATCACATTCAAGCCATTTCATTAGTTGGAAAACATTTAGGTTTATTAATCTGGTAACACCATGACAAGTTCTGCTGTTATTTATACTACTGTTAGTCCAGAGTAACTCAACTGTATTCAGTCGATTAGTCTGAATTTGTACTTATTTTTATAAAAACAGTCAAAAACTGTCCCCTTTTAACTTAAATAAATAGTGAGTAGGGGAAAAAATAAATGGAAGGAAAAGAAACAGATTGATTAGAAAAAAAAATGCCTGCTTATTGAATGGTCAAAATGAGTGGTGCTTTGCAATTGCAGTACTTGCCCCAGGAAGGAAGGAAGGCAATCGCAAATGCAATTCCCACTGATAGTTCTGTATTTCCAGTTCAGATGGGGATTTAATTTATTTTTATTTTAATTACTGGATAGCAACAGGAAACTGGTGTCTTGAGGAGCAAAGCTGCTTTTCCTGAGTAAGTGTTTACCTCTTTAACATATGGAAAGAGTGGTTAACACATAAAGAGGGTTTCTGCACTATGTCTAGTCACAAACCGTTCAGGTCACCCGCAAACCTTGAAGGTAAATATTTTAAAGATCAATAACCTTTCACTGGTGCTAAAAACATTTTATAAGATCAAGAGCTGCCATGGAGAAGTCTCCTCAAGTGCATCTATTGCTCATGAACACAATGCTGTGACAGCTACAATGACATTTTAGATTACTTTTGATCCAGGTTGCTTATCTTAAAGCTAAGTTTTCTGTAAAAGGTGGATCAGATTTATGTTGGAATAGCTCCTCCATAGGTTTTTAATGTGGCAAATACTGGAGTGCCATTTGTTCCCAGGAGCGTCTCAGACCATTGCGCATTACTCAGAGGATATCAGGATTCCACAGCTGTATAAATCCTTGAATTAAAATTCCTCTAAGGTAGGCTATGGCAGTCTTGATGTAGATGGGTGCGTTAAATGTTCTTTCTGTCTCCTAAAACCCAACAGCTTTGCCAGATGACAGTAGCTACCTCCGCTACTGAGCTGCACTTCTTGGCACCTTTTGGAATTTCTGCATAGTCATATATCTCTCTGACAAGGATATACCTGCTGCCTTCTGTTTGATGGCTGTGCCACTGATGGATTCCTTCTCCAAAATCCAGCAAGGGAACCTTTCCAACCCAAATGAAGATCAATCGCACTGCACCTGAAGTTTTGATAAATACTTTGATCATCGAATAATGACTAATTGCTTTAGGGGAGCACAGTAATTCTGATGACAGTCATTTATCAAACAAGGGAGAAGGGAAACTTGGACCTTTAAGTGAAGTTAACCATCCTGCTTTACTGTGTTTTATTTTATACAGTGTAGGTCAGCAAAGAGAGCCTCTCCTACCCTCTTCAAGTTAACGGGTAAGCCTCTCTGAAGCCTAAGAATGAGCACAGTGTGAAGGTTACTGCAAGTGATGTTCCTTGTCTACACAGTCTCTGTCCTTACCCAGTCTGTTTGATTTCTGAAGGAGATTACCAAGAGACATTAGTAAGAAATAGCCAAAGCACATTGTCAGTTATAGAAATGGTTTCCACATCTGCAAATGGTGAGCTCCTCCAGGTTTTTGTTGTCTTCTGAAACCCACCCAGCCAAAGTAACCACGAGTACTTCATGTTATGCCCATGAGAAGCTGAATCCAGATATGAGTGATACAGAGCCAGGAGCTGCACTTTTCTCCTGTGCTGATGGCTGTGTCTCAGATATGGGCCCTCTTGCCAGCTGTTCCTGACTCTGGGGGACCTTGCCAAAGTAAAGCCAGAGTTCTCCTTGCCTTCTGCTGGAAATATAGGACTTACCTGCTGCTCTGGCTAGTTTTGCCATAAAGTGCCGGTCACACTTCAGCTGCAGTATCCAGGCTGACCTGAGGGTGGAAGTCCTGCAGAAGGAAAAGGGACGCACGGAGGCAAGTTTCTGAAACACTGAAAATCCAAAAACGTTACCAAGACCCAAATACAGTGTCACTCTGGAGGATATTTTGGAGGAACTATCTTGCTGTCCTTTACCAGTGACAGTGACCTCTTCTAGTGGTGTCTGTGCTTCTATCCTCTCTCGAGGTGTCAGTGAACTAAAGAGAGTGACTGCACTTTGTGGGCTATGGAAAATCTCTGGCATCCCTCCCTTGGATGTGTGCAGTGGTGGCTGAAATTAATGCATCAGTCCATAAGCTACTGCTTTAGTTCATGCTATGGGAGCTAAGCAGCAAATGCACTACCTATTCTGTCATATCCATGTACCAGAGGGCGTTGCAGACAGTGAGGATAATCTTTCAATTACCACAGGAAAACTGAGACGGACTTGGCGATAGAAACCTTTGGGTGTAAGAGGCAATGAGTGAGTGACTCTGGTCAGGTCACCATTGGATTCATGCTGTCTCCTTGCACATTTTTATGTACTTTCCAGTCAGGAAGCAACTTAGCTGAAGCCCACAAGATTTCATGCTATGCACAGGCAAGGGTAAAATGTTTTCAGTTTTAGTGTGATAACCATAGAGGTTGGAAGCCTCAGAGAAAAACCTGCATTGCTTTGAAAGGAGAAAAGACTGCACTTGGTCTCTTCCTTTGCATAGAAACTGCCTCAGAGCCAGCTGGCCATGGTATCCAATACTCCATCTTCATCTAAGCAACCTCCATGGAGTCTTGAACTGCCACCTGCACTTAGAAAATCTATGTCAGATTTCAAATGCCGTGAATTGTCACCCTGAGGTCAAATGCCTAGAAGAGAGGAGCATCTATTGCAAAGATGCTTTAAAGCTGTATGCATACATCATGTGCAAGGCTATCCTTGTTACATCTTGATATTAGTTTGGGCACCATACTTTAAGCAGTAGCTGATGTGAACTTAACTTGTCCCAAGACAGTTCTCAAATCAAGCTTTATATACATAGGTATATAACTCACTGTTAACTCTAGCACAAGAGAGTGTACTGATGAACACATTCCGATTCCCAGAGCTGGACTTTACTTTCTAAGGTTGATGGTTATTATTCTGGCATATTTTCATGGCATTTAGCATACTGTTCCTCAGAGATCGATCTATGAAAGCCCCAACCTCATTCTTGTTAAAAAGGTGTTGATGCTATAGGAAGTATAGCGGGGAACAAAGAAGGAAAAAGAAAGTGCATGCATGAATATTCCTGTTACAATTCCTGTATAATTTCCATCATAATGATAGATAAGTAAATAGATAATACTAATAGACCTAGCAAGCCAACAACTCTAATAAATTCTTCTCAGAGTAGCAATAGCCTCATCTGCCAGCTCAGAGTAACCAAGGAGCTGAGTGGTTGGTTGCCTTTTTTGCCAGCCTTGTTCTCTGGATGCAGATAGACATATTACACACCTTGTTCTTCGTTTGGCCAACATAATGATTCCTGGTAAGCCAGACAATAGGGCTGAAAAAGACAGTTAAAGATTTGGGTGAGAACATGGTGTGAGGGCTCTTTCTTTCTTTGTCTCTCCTTGCTTTCAGATACCAGTTTTGCCTTGGAAATCAGCTTTTATGTAGGATGGTTAATGCACACTGAAGTGATTACATTATGAAGGATCTAGTCAATTCAGATCCTTGGATATAAACAAGCATCCTTTGTTTATGGCAATTGAAATGATGTGAAAACCACTGCCCGTGTGTCACAGTTTAAGCACCACACAGCAGCTCACTCACTTCATCCACCAGTGGGATGGGGGAAGAATAAGAAGGGGTAAAAGTGAAAAAGAAACTTGTGGGTTGAGACAAGAACAGTTCAGTAATCAAAACGATATAATAATAATAATTTGTGAAAAGTATGAAAAAGATGGAAAAAAAATAACAGAGGAAGATAAAAGCCCAGAAAGACAAATGATGCAAAAGAAAACAATCACTCACCACCAACACAGTAGTACCCAGCCAAATCCCAAGCAGCTGCCCACCTGTTGCAGCAGTCTGTGTGTTTCTGGGGTGCTTAAAACGCTGCTGCCTTCCCAGGCATTACCTCTTCCAAGGCACCGCCAGGTACAATGCAGCTGCAATCACCCACACACAGTCTCACCGGATAGCTTTGGCAGAGAAGCTGCAGCCGACAAAGAAGTAATCCAGGAAGGCCCTCTGTACGGAGAG